>BJFM01001801.1:237867-313095 GCA_016586285.1 Arothron firmamentum
CCTCTCCTCTCCTCTCCTCTCCTCTCCTCTCCTCTCCTCTCCTTCACAGCACAGATTTCATTTGTCAGCTTGTTCTAACCCATTTCTGTCTCCATTTACCTAGCCCCCCATCATGACATCAGCCCTGTTTTTCACTCCCCCCCTCCTTCTGAATCCATATTTAAATGTCCGCTCCTGTGTTTTTTGGCTTTGTTATTTTGAATGCCAAATGAGTTTTGGCTCATCCAGGCCGCACGTTTGCTCTCGGTTTACGCAGCGCTTTAATTTAAATGCTGCTGCTGCTCTGCAGACTGAAAAGGTTTGTTTTTGTGCGCTGCTGCTGTGTTTGTGCTGTCACACCATGTTCATGTGAAACCAAAATGTGCTCTGTAATACCACATTCTGTCTCTATATGATCACCCCACACGCTTGTTACAGCACACCAGGCAGGGGTTTTTTTGTTGTTTTTTTTTCATGTGGGTGGACAGTGTGCAGCTTGTGTAGCTTGTTTTCAGGCAATAATTCAACATTTGACAACATCCTGGAGTGTCTATTATCGCAAGTAGCTACAGACAAACCCCTTTTTTCCTTTGAGATGCATCATTTATTTAGTAAAATGCAGAAATGTAAACCGCTTTGTAGTGTGACAGCTGGAGAAAAGGGAAGATGAGTCACTTCAGATGGACTTGCGTTTGCGGGATTTTTTTTTTAACGTTTAAAACAGAGGTTGTGACAAACCAGCTATTTGCGACGTGTTAATCTCTGCTTCTTGGCTGCATGTGAGCAGAGGTTAAAACTAGCATTTCCTGTGATAAGTGCAGACATTAACTGTAGTTCCTGTTACTGGTTGGCTTTGTCACTGTCCAAGTTATTTTTGTAAGAGTAAACACTCTAAATAAAATAAATCTCATTTATTCTGTTTAGGGCTGAGCTGCGGTTTTTAAAGTATCTCTGGTAAATCCATTTCTGTTCAGGTCAGAGCTGTAAATCATTGGGGTTTCACCAAACTCACCTTTTCAGGCAGGTTCAGTGCAGCTTCCGTGGGCGTCGGACGGTCTGTAGGTCTGTTTACGTCCTGTGTATGTCAGAAAGGCCTTCCACACGCTGGATTACGCAGCTCTGCGTACTGATCAGCAGCTCTTGTGAGCGTAGAAAGATGCTTGTTTGAAACTCTGGTGAAGAGATCTTTAATCGGCCGCATCTGTGTGTTGTGTGCACCAGGAGCCCCCTGTTAGCATGTGACTTTCTGCGGCTTTGCTCTCAGTAATTGCTTGCATCATCTTTAATATTACAGCACAGTAATTAAAGTCACATGACCACATCTGTATACAGAAGCTAAGATGTTTGGACTGATAAAACATCTGTGTGTGGTGAAGGACAACAACAATAGCAATAGATTGTGCTTCTCGCCAATGCTGAAGCTAAGCTCCATCTGCTAAAAGAAGGTTGATAGTTGCCATAGCTCTGTGTGTGTGTGTGTGTGTGTGTGTGTGTGTGTGTGTGTGTGTGTGTGTGTGTGTGTGTGTGTGTGTGTTGCAACTTAAAAATCTCCACTTTTGCCTGGGCGGCCTTTCGCGTGTCGGCTGGATGTGCACTGTAATAGGTGACCGCGTCTGCACGAAGAGGCCAGCTTTTCTCTGCACACGGGTCTGTTTTTCTTGGCTCCTCGGTCCAGACTTCTGTTCTTATGTCCTGTCTTCCTCCAGCATGCTGCCTTTCTTCACTGCTTAAAAAAAAACCCTCAGGTTTTTTTTTTTTAATTTCACCTCACAGCTGTGTATTGTTTTGCTTTACTGGTTTCATTTTCAATTCAGAGAAAGTGATTCTCATGGAACCAGTCATATCTCTACTGTGACTGAGGCGTGCCTCTGGAGCTGAGCACCATTGTCGGCTGATGTGAGGCGTTCAGGGCGACACTTCCTGTCTTCAGCTCACATTAAATGAGGCTCCAAACTGACCTTGAGCCACTAATGAAGCCCCTGAGCTCTGCCGTGGCAGACGCTGTTTCTTCTTTTAACCATCCGTCTGTTCTCTCCAGGTGATGGTGAATGCTGAGAAGGAACGCGTGTCGCTGCTCTTCACCAAGGCTCTGCTCAGCACAGGCAGCGTGGACGCCATGTCCCAGCAGATGGCCTCTCACCCTCAGTACTTGGAGAGCTTCCTGCGCACACAGCACTACATCCTGCACATGGACGGCCCCCTCCCGTTGCCGTATCGCCATTACATCGCCATCATGGTCTGCGAGCGCTCTCCACACGTTCGCCCCATTGCCGCCCCCCCCCCCCAACCCGCCTCCTCAACTCTCTCTCCCTGACTTTCAGGCTGCGGCGCGCTACCACTGTAACTACTTGGTCCACCTACACTCAGCTCAGTTTCTGAGGGTGGGCGGGGACCCTCTGTGGCTGCACGGTTTGGAGGCCACGCCCTCGCGCCTGCGTCTCCTCGACCACATTAACAAGGTGCTGGCTCATCAGCCCTGGCTCACTGCCTGCTCACACATCCAGGTAAAAAAGCGCAGCAATGGCAGTGTTATTGCTATCCCGATGAAGATCGGCCCTCATCTTCTCCCTGCTGGTTCCAGACGCTGCTGGGTGAGCAGTGCTGGTCGCTGGCTGAGCTGGTGCAGGCTGTGGTCATCCTGGCCCACTGCCACTCCCTCTGCAGTTTTGTGTTTGGGTGTGATACGACCTCGGACAACGTCCCTCTCTCCACATCTCCCAACGGGACCCCGCCCACCTTCTGCCCCTTCGACGCTGCCAACGGCAACACCAACGTGCCTCAGACACCCAACGCTCCCACAGAACACAAAGCACATCGACGGGTAACCCACTTATCTTTGTTGTTGCGGACTTTTTAGATGGCGCGTGTCTTGTTTCATGAATTGCAGTGTTTGTTGTCTGGTTCAAATTAGCTGGAAAACATCAGTGCAGACCCGGTTTTTCTTCTCTCAACAGTCTCTGGACTCCAGCTGTGACATTCTGGGTCTGAAAGAAAGGATCCAGAAGTCCCAGGAGGAGCGTGAGAGGAGAGAAGAGCATCTGTTTCAGAGCCAGCCCCTGCAGCAGACAGGTTGGTTCATGCGGACCGCCAAGCAGTGGGTCACACGGCGCGAAACCCGAGAAGTGATCACTGGCCGGCCCCCGCTCATTGATGCAGTCTCTCCATCTCCACTACGTCTCCTCCATTTTCAATGTGTCTTTTTTTAGAAATGGAGGAGGAGGAGGAGACATTTTGCTTCGCTGACCCGACACGCTTCATTACCGACCCGGACTTTTGCTATCAGGAGTTTGCGCGACGAGAGGAGGACCACTTTCAAGTATTTAGAGTTCAGGTAGGACCCATTTATCTGCTGATATAAGTCGTTTATTATCTGGCTTATACTATTTTCTGTTTTATATCAGAGTCCATAATAAATAAATGCTAACAATGCTAATGCTACACAGAAGAGTTTTGGGATGAAACTATCACACGTTTAGGTCCAGTGATTGAGTTTGTAGTCGCGTAATTACTGAAAAGAAGTTCTGAGGATGCGCTGGGTTTGTCCTGCAGGACTATTCGTGGGAGGACCACGGCTTCTCCTTAGTGAACAGGTTGTATTCGGACATCGGGCACCTCCTGGATGACCGGTTCAGGAGCGTGACCAGCCTGCCCTCCCTGCACAGCACCGACCTGAAGAGAGCCATCTGGAATTACATCCACTGCGTGATCGGAATACGGTGAGCTGCTGTCTGCCTGCTCTCACCGACTTGCCATCTTTTCCTCCTCGTGGCGGTAGGATTGAGCTGGTTTGTCTTCACAGGTACGACGATTACGACTATGGGGAGGTGAACCAGTTGCTGCCGCGAGATTTGAAGCTGTACATCAAAGCTGTGGCTTGTTTTCCCGATTCCACCAAGACTCCAGTCTGTCCGCTCACAGCTTCAGAACGGGTAAGATCACCTGCGCCGCCTCCCCTTCAGCCATTTTCTCCCTGCACTTGGCTTGATTGACTTTTCTCCCTCCCCCAGATACACGTGAATCTGCTGATCATGGAGGCCCGGCTGCAGGGCGAGCTGCTGTACGCCCTGAGAGCCATCACCAAGTACATGATCACCTAAGTGCTCGGAGAGACCCGACTCAAACTGCTCCTCTGGTACCGAGAGACGCAGAACTACGAGGCTGGAGAAGAGCGTGTGGTGAAGCGTGCTGGGGACACTTTGAAGGACGCAGAGCTCCACTGCTGCATAGCCCTGCCTCCTGAATGTTTTGATGCATTTTACACCACAGAATGCCGCAGCCCACCTCCTCGCCCTCCCTGCAGACTCTCAAAGATAATGTGCAATTATTCTTTTATTATTACAGGACTGGTTTCAGTTTGTTCCGGCTCCATCTGTGAGAACCCGCTCCTTTTTAGCAGCGTTACGCTCGCCAAATACGCTCCTCTTCTTGTTTGACCAGCCTCCTCCTGCATCAGCTTTGCCTCCCACTCTCCAGATGAACACCTTTTGTAGAAGTTTAAATGAATGTCAATGGGAGACATGAGTGGGGTTTGTTTTGTTTTGTTTTTTTTTCTGAGGACAATCCCCGACAGTGTTGGATTGCAAAGGACACTGTTTTTGCTCCTTTTGTACCAATGTTGGTTGAGAACAACAGTGACACTGCTGCAAGTGATGGCATCGCTATAGTTTCTTTTAATAAGCACTTTTTTGGAAAAAAAAAACTTTATATATTTATAATTGTAGGTAGCTAATTGGTCGACATTGCACTGCAGTGTCGGTCTTCTCTACTGTATGACCTGTAACAAAGAGTTTGTCCTGTCTTTGATATTCAAAGACACATTTTGGAGATGCAAGTTCCTTAAAGATGTTCAATGAAAGTCAATGATATTCACAAGAATTACACGATTTACCCAATAAGAACTCTATCTGAAGAGGTCAGTGTATTTCTTATGATGAAGCTGAGCCATTTGCTTTTTTGCTTTTTCTACTGATGTGGAAATGATATATTCAGACTGAATTTTAGGCCAGAGGTCATTAAAAACATGCATTTGGGTACTAAATCTGCACTAGTCACGAGTTTAGATTGAATCTTGATCAAAGTCTTTTGTGAGCTGTATTAAAGCAGATTATCAAAATCCATGGTACAATTTACAGAGTAGAACAACAGTTAAGACTAATGTACATTTTCTGTCTTTTTTTTTTTTTTTTAATGTTTTTGTAAACTTTTAGGGTATTTTATTTTTTTCTGTGTGTGATAGTTGGACCTGCTTGTCGTGCTGCAGCCCTGGTAGATGTAGCAGTTAGTTTAGTGAAGCCGCCTGATGTAGAGGAGAAACAAGTGCGTATCGACAGAAGCAAAAGTGCTTTTGACACAGGTGCCTTGGGCTAAAGCTGGGGTGCCGCTGAGGCTGAGGGAGACTCTCACATGACATTACAGCTGCAAACGTTGTATTTCAAACCTCCTTTCGTCTCAGCAGCTGGGCCAGAGCCTTTGACACAGAAGGATGTAAAAATATTCCATCTTAGTAGACATAATCATGGGTAATTATTTAAAAAATATTTGAAAAAAGAAAATATGTGAAAAGACAGGAAAAAAATGTTGTTTTTTTTAAATAAAGATGGTTAATGAAGATGACGACTGCTTCCATCATTTTGTTTTTAACTCGAATGTTAGACAGACGCAACAACAAACAGACAGATCCAACAATCTGTATAATTACAATAGCCAACAGCGCCCTCTGCTGCTCAATCGGAGGATCTGACCATAAATTCAAAGTAACTGCGCACAGATTCGAAGCAGGTTAAACAGTTTTATTCAAAAGTGTTTGTCATCTCCGGCTTATTTTACAATCTGTAAAGGCTGGAAAATACTGAAGAGGGGGAGAAAGAAAAACTTTTAACATGAATTTAAGTCAAACATAATTGGTCTATGCAGAACTTAAAAGAACCTGACCACATTCCCTCCCTCCTATTGTGGGAACAATTTAATAAATGAAACAAAAGGTTATTACCCACCGTTCCCCTGCTATAAAATACATAAAACGGGCCATTTTAAATGACAAACATAGGGTTAGATGCTAGCTTAAGAAAATGAACAAATATGAAGATAATTAGAATCACAAAGGGGAGGATAGAAAAGAAGACCACACCTTCTGCCCTTTTTCAACACTGACAGGAAAACTGGAGGGGTCTGCTGAATATATGACTCCAACTTAACAAAAACAATAAATTCTGTGGTGAGAGAAGCTGGTTTCTGATCCTAGAAGGTTGTGCAGTATGCGGGACTTTCTAAGGGCCCTGATATGCATGCATTTTTCTCATGTCATACATCACAAAAAATATCTAGCACCATTAAAAAAAATGTCTGAAACAGAGAAGAGTGCTTTATAAAATCAGACTCTAAGATATTCTTACAGCTACAGTGAAGTGATTTTAAATTTAAACTTGAGGGAGGAATCAAATACAAATACGGCACATAAATTTAGGAAGGGGTTGTTAACAAAATAAAATCCATTTGTCTAGAGAGTAACATTATACTATAGTGTTTTAAATATTAGCAAAAAGAAGGGAGTTGCTAGTACTGATATACAAGGCTGGAGGTCTAGTGTACAAAAAAGTGAAACTTTGAGGTCAACTCAACAGAAACATCTCTAGGGAAAAAAAAGCGACATTTCCAGTATTTGCTGCCAGAGAAAACATGGAGAAAATATGTTTTTAGTGTGTTTAATCTGCACCCGGTTTGATTGCATCTGCGCACAAACTGACTTCCTGCTGTCTTTTTGCCGGGAGTGACCCTGAGAGGTAACGGTTGCACGAGTCTCTTTTGAGATGACAATTTTTCGGCGTGCAGAGGAGGACATTTATCCGCTTGCTGCATTACAGCACACAATTTGATTTACTTTTAAACTCCAATTTGTCTTTGACAGTCAGATTCTACGTGGCAGGCGCCCATTTGCAAAGCGCATGTATGCTGAGAGAAGCCGAAGCGCGCACTAAATGCCATGCAAATATTAGTGTTCCTTTGGTTATGTATAAAATCTACATCTATCTGCATGTCATCCTTTACAAAAATAAAAGTATAGAAAAATCACCATTAGAAATGATCTGAAAATGCTTCTTCTAATGTAAAAAAAAACATCATTGTCATTAGTAATATAAGTATTAATATATCATTTATTACCTCCATATTAAAACTATAATCAAATATATTCCTTTTTTTGTACCTCTTACAGTGAATTCTTCTGTCAAACTAAATCATTGAAGCCTTTAATAATTAAAGTGTGAGAGGATATTTCACCCTGGCCAAAACACCAGGAAAACGTTAAATAGCAAAAGCCTTCATGAAGAGATTTTTCAAATCAAATTTCCTTCAAAGATATGACTTTTCCTGATAAATCTGCATAGTGTGACGTCACGTGCAATGAGTTTGTTTAGTTTTACAGGAGTTAAACTCTCTCAATGAAATGGTAAAACCTACTGTGGGCCTTAGAGTTTGGGATCCCGGTGATGCAGGGAACCTAAGTGCTTAGAAAAATGCAAACCAGATGTGAAAATCACGATTTTCTGGTGTACTGCTGAGACTCGGTAATACTTGGCCGACCAGTCACATGATGGCAAAAAAGAACCCTTGAATGCCCTGTGTGTATATTTACCCATCACACCTCTTCAGTTTGTTAGATTAACTGCACCTCAGGGGTTTAAAGAATGAAAAAAAAGAAAGAAAAGAAAACAACACTCTAACATCTACCTCCACTCCAGAACTGCAAACATCAAATGTTATCAATATTTCCGTCTAAAGAACAGATTCGTACGTATGACCGCTGTCTGAATCCGCCACCAGCTGAGTCCGCCCTGTTTTTCGCCTTTGGTGCAGAACAGGCACGTCTGATCCAGAGTGTCAAAAACAGCATTTGGACTGAAAATGAACGCTGAGATAATGTCCATGGACACGACTGGCCATTTCTCCAGGAACGCACCATCCACCGAGTCGCCAATACGGAGTCCAGGAAGTACCCTAAAATTCCCCCCAGCTCTTCTGCTGTATCATAGACGACCAGCAGGGGGCAGTCTGAGTGAAAAACTGATTCACGTGTCTTTAAAAAAATCATCTACAAAATGATGGCTGCCAGTCAGATCATTACAAACCTTAAAAATTGTGCATAGATGCCTGAGTCTCCCTGTCCCCTGCGTGTGTTGGCACGTGACACTGCTGATGCCTGCTTTTGTCTGAATCCAGGAAGGAAAACACATTGCAAAACGGTATTTCCAACCGGCTGCGAGGAGAAATGGACCGTCGTTTTTCTGTTGTCTGTGAGGGGAACTTGATTGGAGATCAATTCCTGCGTGACGAGAAGGAGATCGTTTTCAAACCAGAGCACAAGGCACCGAAATCCTCAGTGAGGAGTGGATGAAGGCTGACTGGCTGTTACCTGTCTGTCTGGGGCAGCAGAGGAATTAACTGGGCACCCAGGTGTGCGTGGAGCCCTGCGTGGTGGCGGGCCCTGCGTAGCCCTGGCTTCCTGGCATCATGGAGTCAAAGTTAAAGTCAATACCGTCACCGTCCATGAGGTCACTGTTGATGATGTAATCCACGTCGCAGTCCAGGTTCTCGGTAAACATGTCGATGTCCAAATCTGTGGGCAGCCGTTCTTGGGCGCTCTGGAAGCAGGACGGGGCTCCGAACGGGCTCATGCCCTGCAGGATGGCGCTGGGATTGGCAGAGGTGATGGGCCCTCCGTGATGGGAGCCCACGGCTGGCACGGTGGCGTGCTGGGCTTTGAGGGTCGAGAGCTGCGATGGGTCCTGGGACATACCTGAGAGGATCATTCCCAAGCCCATCTGAGAGGGGTGGTGGTGCTGCTGCTGCCGCGGGTGCTGCTGCTGCTGCTGCTGCTGGAGGTGAGGAGGAGGAGGAGGAGGAGCAGGAGGAGGAGGATGCATCTGAGCCTGCAGCACCATGGGGGCCACCTTGTTTGGTTCCAGTCCTTTACCCACAAGTAGCTGATTGGGTTTGGACCCCACGCCTACAACAGACGTGCCCAGGCCCATCAAGCCCACCCCTCCAGGTCTGGGCATCAGGGGATCCACCTGAGTCATCAAGACATCGCTGGGAGGCGGGGAGTCGGAGGTGAGCAGCGCCTCCAGGCTGGACGGCACGTGGCTGTTGTAATGGCCGCTGCCCAGGGAGCTGGAGCTGGGCATGGGGTTGAAGATGGAGTTGCTGAAGGTCGATGGCTCTTTGTTGCTGGGTCCACACTGCGAGATGGAGGCCTTGCTTCCAGCGTGGGTGGGGGGCTGCGTGAGGCCGGATGGCTGCAGCTGACCGAACGGAGTGAAGCTGGAGCCTCGAGGCAGCAGAGTGGAGGCGGAGGGGAGCGGGGTGGGCGGAGCCGGCGGAGCCGTGCTGGGACTGGCCCCTCCCTGCGGCCCGGTCATCAAAGTGAGCCCGTCGATCAGGTCCAGCTCCTCCATCAGCGTCTCGGTCAGGGTGGGGGTCAGGCTGCTGGCGGCGTACCTCCCCAGCAGCGACTCCTCGGGCAGGTTGTCGTCGTCTTCCTGTCCGGGAGCGATGGGGGAGAGGCGCCCGCTCACCGTGCTGGCGTTGGAACTGGTGCGTGGTCGGAAGCTGGTCCACATGTCGGTGTCGTCCAGGCTGCCGCGGGACGACGGGCTGCTGCTGTTCACCCCCCATTTAGGAAACTGCTGGGAAGAGTTGGGACTGTCTGCGCTGGCTGCGCCCGTGGCGCCGTCACCCTGCAGCGGCCCCCCGGCCCCGCCCAGGCCGGCGGCCCCCGCCTGCTTCTTGGTCTGCTTGGCCCTCATGCGGCTCTTCAGCAGCTTGCTGCTGTTGTCCATGGAGGCTGCTCGGCGGCGCGGAGCTTTGCCCGTCTTCCCACCCTCCGGGTTGAGCATCCACCAGGAGCTTTTACCCGTCGACTCATTGTGGACCCTCAGGAACTTGTTGTGGAGTGATAAATTATGGCGAATTGAATTCTGAAAATTAGAGAAAGAATTCATGAGAACAAGTCATAAAATCGAAAAATATTATTCATTAACCACATTAATGCCTGGTGAATGATGAAGATGTAAATATAAGAATGGAAACGCATAAATATTATTTCAAATTAACCGGATCCTTACTAAGATATTAAATAGAAGAGAGAACTAAGAATTTTTTGATACTGTAATAGTTTTTTTTAATTTCTATTTAATATTTACTCCATATTGCCAAAGCACAGAGAATAATCTCTGCTCCTATAATGTCTCTGGGATTGTGAAATCATGCAAATCAAAGTTTATGCCAGATGGAAATGAACACTGGTGCACCGGGCGCTTGCTTATGCACCTTCCAGCCAGCTGAGCTGTTGCTGTCGCCTTTGTCCCTGAAGTAGGGCACCGTCTTCACCATCCACTCATAGATCTGCGCCAGGGTCAGCCTCTTCTCCGGTGAGTTCTCGATGGCCTGGCTAATCAGGTCTGCGTAGCTCTGGTTCCCCCAAGCGTTGCGCCGAGACGATCCCTTGCGTGGCGTCGCGCCGACTCCGCCCACGCCGGCCACGACCCCACCCTCGAGCAGGGCGCTCACCTTCTCGGGCTCGGACGTGGTCTGCTGCGGCTCGGGCTTGTCCTCGTCGGCGGGCGGCGTCCCTGCGGCGGATTCGGTGCCGTCCGCGGGCTCGGGCTTGACGGCGGAGATCTCGGGTCTCGGCAGGGGCCAGGTGCAGGAGCGGGGTCTGCTCTGCGGCTCGAAATCTGGGTCAATCGGGGGCACCGACGACTCCTCCATGACGCTCCTGTGGACTTCCGCTCAACTCAAGAGAAACACGGAACCACTTACAGCATCTACCTTTAAATGTAACGCGGTGCGGCTGGTGGGCTAAAACACGAGTGTCCGTACATAAAAACAATGTGGTCGCGGTGCGTAAACAGAGGGTCCAGAAAGAGACGTAATAATCTGGGCACACCAATAGCTTCTGTTAATCCTCAGATTGGAGATTAGGGAACCCAAATAATCTCCTTAATAGTAGCTATCATAAACCTTCTGATTTATATAAAATAAAGGAAGCTCGGAAGTCCTTTTGTTTGAATGAAATAAAAACAAACGCGGAGACGCGCAGGGGTTCACCTGGCACGGGGATCAGTGGAACACGGCATTCCCATCCACAAGCAAAAGGCTACACATTTGTAATGTAAAATATTGCAAATGTATATTGGCAAAAATGTTATAACTAACTGATATTTTTCATAAGATCAATATGACGATTTCGTATTGCTATTAGGTGGATTTCCGCTTTCGCGGTGTAAAACTTTAAAATCCGGTCTCCTTTCTGTAAAAGTATGAAGACAACAAAAGGGGATTATCTGAATACTAGAAAGGAGTTTCTCAGGAGAGCCTGCCTGTCCGCCTGTCCGCCTCTCTGTCGGTCTGTCTCCACTTGTAAACAACGACGATTTCTCAAATCTCCCCCGCAAAAATAGTAACTGTAACTGAAATGCATCTACAATCAGGAGTCGGTCTAGTGAAAAGTTCAATGGGGCCTGGTGAAGCCAGAGACAGGCTGTGCGCTGGAGCCACTTTAACAAACAACTTCTAAAAAGACTCGACCGAGATTGAACGGGTGTAGATAAATGGCGATCGAATCAGTAATGGTGAGAAATTAGAAGACAAAAGTTTTACAAGTCCGTGCTTTAGGTCTGCGCGATCCGCCACATTGCGACCGGGCGCATGTCACCATCTGCCATGTTCCTCCACACTCCTGCCGCGACGCACAATGCTCGATGAAGTCGCAATCTAAGCCCTTTGGGACGAAGCCCGGGGCTCAGACAATCTTCACACTGCGGTCTCCTAAATGAAGCAGGGAGAAACTTGCCGGCTGCTCCGTGGAGGTCTCAGAAGTCTGTCGGCTCCCACTCACGGTACTCGTGAAAACAGCACGATAGCCGCCGAAGCGTTAGCCGCTTAAATTCCTGCTCCAACAGAGTTTACAATCCGTGGCAAAAGTCCGTAAAACGACTCTGGTAACTTCCTCAAAGTATCAATTTATATTCCGCGATGACTTTGCTCCTACTTTAAGTCGTTGTGCTGGCCCAAATAGCCGCTGGTTCGAGGTCTTTTTGACTTGTTTTGTTTTGACTCGATGCGAAGCCTCCCTTCTGACGGCTGTTTACCACTGTCAGATAACGACCGCTGCGCATGCGCCAATCGGGGAATTCTGGGAAATGGAGGATTTTAGATGACAGCACAAACGTAAACACCGGCCCAGGAGGCACCTTAGGCAATCTTTGGTTATGCAACAGTTGGTGAACGTGTACAAATTCACAGGCAGAGCATTCAAGATATCAGAAAAGATTAGATAATTGATAATACACCGTAAATTTCAATGTATTTTACAATTTTGAATTCGTCATAATTACAACATTATGTACTTTTATTCTATACTATTTCATTCAGCTTTCTACATAAAAGTTTTGATTATTAATTTGGTTAGAATTAGTATAACATGGACATTGCTAAAATCTTGCTATGTACATGTACATCACTACTTATAGTTTAATTATAACACCAGAGGTCCAGAACACTCTATGTTCTCCTAGGTCGAGATGTGACGTAACCTTGTCAGACCTATAATGCTCTTTGCAAGACAGAGTAAACCATTTAAACAGAGACCAACCACATGCTGCATTACTTGGTAATGGGCTAACTGATTTGTAAATTCATTAAGCATGACTTCATCAGCAGCACACTAAATACAAGGATTTTAATCAGCTTTACTACATACAGCAAACCAAAAGACAACAATCATAGGCATCTTAATGTACGGCTTGCTAAGTTTTTAAGTGTTGAACACATTTATGCTACTGTATTAGGGGAACTGATGGCGTCATGCTAATACCACAAGAATGCTTTCACGGATTTATTTTAAATTGCGTACATGTTGACTCCGACTCAAGGATCAGCTGTTCGCTATAACTTCATGCACACACATTGCCTGTCAATAAGATATTAAAACTCAATTCAAAAAGTACCTTTAATGAAACATTGACTGACACACCTCACAATCAAAAACTATCTTTGTTTGAAAATATACTAAAGGAATAAATGACTAGCGTTGAGACATTTAACAACCAGAAAAGTGGTTTATTTGAGGTTTATTCGAAACAGAATGAAGTCAGTTTCATTAATTTCAAGTGTGTCTTGGATTCTTGTTTTCCTAATTGAGTTAATAAAGTTTGTTAAGTAATTCATGTTACATTTATCAACAATATAACAGTAGAAGAGCAGAAGCAAACAATCCCAGAAACTCACTGATGTACATTCACAACTGGCTCAAGGCTCAGTGAATGTCCTTGCTATTTAAGGGTGTACTTACAATCACCGTGATAGTCCACATGTAGAGGGAGACCCTGATGGGACGAGCTAATCAGGCAGAGGTGGCTTTTCCTGCTTGAGCCACTGTGATGAACCATTTTGTGTGTGTGTGTGTGTGTGTGTGTGTGTGTGTGTGTGTGTGTGTGTGTGTGTGTGTGTGTGTGTGTGTGTGTGTGTTGACATCAAGAAAGTATAACATGGAACCGATTGTATTGTATGTGTTGTGTTTGTGATCTGTTCTTTAAATCAAATAAAAAACAAATATAATCCACTCTTTCTTAAAGTATGCTGTAGCTGAAATGCATTTATGATCTTTACTTGTAAACAGAGCACTGCACGCCATTATTTGAGCCATGAATGAAAGAAGGTGAGATGTTTACACAGGGAGCCATCCTGTGCAAATGCTGTTGTTAATCTGGGGACAGCCTCAGGAATACTGATTAATTTATACAGTTAGTTTAAGTTCAACAACCTTCATTAAAGGAAGAACACTACAAGAACAAATGCAAGATTGTTATAGGTATAAGTCACAATATGTATGTATCTCTAAGTGCTTTCTTTTAGTTGTGTTGAACTTTTGAAAAAAAAAAAGATATGATTCAAGTATTTTAGTTATTTGAATGTCAAATTGATTTGCAAATATACCATTTTCTAATTTCTATTGCATCACACAATATATTTAGTCACCTGCCATGAACACTAGCACAAAACTGTAGGTATCAGAAGAGTAAAATTCACAGTCTTCAAGAGTGTCACATATTTGCACGGCTAATAACCTGCTTTCATGAGTTATTCCCCTGAAGGAAAAAGAAAAAAAAGTTCCACAAACGTTGTATTGAATTATGTATTTTTATTTGAGATTTGAAAATATCTTGGCCTTCAGTTGATACAAGTTTACTTACTTTCATACTTCTATGTGCCCCTTTCAGTAGCATCATCATATAAACTAAATACATACATTAATTAACAGAGAAATTCGTGTATTTAAGGTGAAGATTCTGTTGTTGCAACGTTTTAATACCTCAGAGAACTATGGCCCTGTAGCAGCTTCCTACTTCAATTCCCAGATGACTTTGCGGTCGTTTTGGTGTTTACAACCAGCTGACATCCGGCGTTTTCTCGTCCATTAGCCACTGATATCTACGGTCGACAGTGTCCGTCAACATTCGATACTTTTCTCACGAAAATCGCTCACCACTGATTCGTCAATTAAACTGAATGCACAAATACATCATTATCATCAGATGCAGGTGAGGTCGGCAGATCAAAAATCGTTGTGGTGCGTTTAGTCAACCTGCTAACCCGCAGATAGCTACCGACAGAAACGTTAGCCTAAGCTAACGCATCATTCAATGCTACCTTGAGCAGAAGCTATTCTTTTCACAGCGCTTTTTCCCCCCCCAAATCCTTCAAGTAGAACTCGGTAATTCTCAGGGCCTTTAGGTTTTCAGTTTTATCAAAAATCAGCTGTAATTCGTAAGAGTTTTGAAGTTAATACTGAGTCTAGGCCATTATATGATGCATTAGCCTACTAGCTATAACCAGAAAGAATCGAGACATTAAACTCTGCTCCACTTGGGATCGACGGAGTTATTCTGTTAATTTGGTAAATCGTGTGATGAACTTATATGTTCTTCAATAAATAAACCCGCATGCGTTGTGGTATTTTGACTTTGCAATAACGGTGTGGTAAAGGTTACGACATGATAGCCCTGTACCGGATCCAGTTATGTGTATGTGGTGGTACCAGGCAGTGAGCATCATCTCTGAAGTGTGTTTGCTCCAGGGCTCTGGCCCCTTCTCCAGCAGCTGAAGCATCCCAGGCCTGTCCTCCCTGCACCAAGAACCTGAATCTTCCTGAGCCATGACCACTCAAAGGGATCATGATGTGGTGAGTGCCCCTTTTTTCTGACGACGCTTTTCAACGTAACAACAAAAGGCCAGGATTTTAACTCGTTTACTGATTATGCAAGTGTAGTACACCTATTACTGCTGCATGTAGACATTAGTTAAATTTGTGATTGTATTGCATGGTGTAAACCTTTCAGCAGGTTAAATAAATTTACTTTCATCAACAGAGGAGTGATGGATTAGCCAGCAACAACACTTGGCTGGGACAGCGGCTGCTGTTCCTGTGAACACCATCTGTCTAATCTCAGTTAAAACGCTGTCCTACTTTCCTTTCAAGGGTTAGATGCCAATTGATTGCACCCTTTTACTAATTCCTGGCCACAGCCCCTCCCTCAATCAACACCACCACCATTGGAATTGACAACATTCTTTAGATTAGATGTATCTCAGACCATTGTAGTCCTACAAAGAATACAGTTAAAATGGATTTTTCTGAGAATTATGATATGGTCATGTACACTTTTGGCAATATCATTTGTTGCAGCAATAGATCTTGTTAGTGCTCAAAAGAGTGAATTGATAAATCAGTAATCCAGTGAGTCTGCCACACTCTCAATTATTGATGAAGATATTTTAATAATTTAAACATTTTATAGAATCTTTTTGAGCAAAGAAAAATTGAGAAATTTACTTAATGGTTTTCTTAAGAATTCTTAAACATGGTCTTAAATGCAGAACCCTATTTTAGATCATTGTTATTAAAAAAAAGGTGTTTTGAAACAATAACATTCTCTTAATGCATGTTATATCCTTTGCCTGGATATTAAGCCGTGGTTGATCAATGTCTTTAAGAAATTTCAACGACATGTAGATAAATAAGGCCTTAAGGCTCTGTTTCCTTTTATAAAGTGGGTAAGGGTAAAAGTAGAGATGGATTAATATCTTCCTTTGGAGGGGGGAATTATTGACATTGATCGTGGAGGATGTTGCCACCGGCAACCAGGCAGATTTGACTTGTTTTTATTCTCTAGGGGTTTGAAAGGGATGTAGCCGAAGCTCGTTAATGATGACATGGGTATGCAACACTGCGTTGGGGTTATTCAGTTCATGGAGGGGGGGTTCGCCACCACCGCAGGAGGGTTGTATTTGTAAACAGATCAGAGAGTGGGTTCCCCCTCCCCCATCCTCACACCACCTTGTGTTAAACCCTTTTGTTCTACCCTGTGGTTGGTGAGCCAAAGGAAGTCGATGTTCCACCTCTTTGAGATTTGGAATGTCAGTGTAGCAGCCTGGTTGAATTAAGATTTTAACGAGCAATTTTGATGCTGCTATAAAGTAGATCCTAATTCAGGTCAGAATATTTCAGCTTCTTCAGTGTGTATTTGAATTTTGCTGTAGAATATTCCTCATTTTGACTGTGGTGTGGCTTAAAGAGTCCTGTAATATCAACAGTTCGCAAAACAAAAAATGTTGCCGATATTGACAACATGTTGCTGCTATTCAGGGTTTATTGTGCCGTGGCATACGGCATATGACTGAATTGGTGGAAGTTGCTTTTTAAAGCCGCTGTAAATATATATTCATATAAATTCCACATGAGATGCATACACTGTGTTCATTTTAATGTATTGTCAATGTAGGAGATAAATCTTGAGGAAGTCCCAGTGTTAACCCCCTCCCCCCCCCCCCCCCCCCCCCACACACACACACACACTCACACACACACACACACACACAGAGTCACAGTCTCCTTAGGGGCTATGCACTGGCCATGTAATTTTAATAACATGGCCAAGAGCTGTCTGGGACACCTGGGGTTATCGCATTAGGCCGACAGCCGGGAGATGGGCTTGCAGCACCCAAGGAACGCCCCGGCCCCACCCATAGCTGTTGTCGTCTCTGGTAACGGGGGCTCCCTTCAGTTGAACGTAAGCTGTGAGTGGACTAAGCAGGCCGGTCAGAGGGTGGAGATCTGGTGTGGATAAGTCTCATTAGACTGGAATGCCGCTCTCTTCACGGCCATCTGGAGGTCACCTCATGTCAGAAGAGGTTAGAGGAAGTGCGGGAATTCCACCACAGCTGGCAGAGATGACTGTAATGGAGGTTTGGTGTTTGTGTTGGGTTGCAGAACGTTTCTGTCAACTGAGATGAGTTTGTTGTTGCCGCAGGTGCACCTCCGCCTCATCCTGGTCAGCGGGAAAACACAAGACTTCACTTTCTCCCCCAACGACTCGGCGACAGACATCGCCAAGCATGTGTTCGAAAACTGGCCTGCAGGTAAGCTTTTTTTTTTAAGTTAAAGTGATTTTCTCACGTCAGTTATGTCACAAACGTCATCACATTTTGTGTATTTGTGTCATATTCATCTTACTGTCTGTGATGGAGAAATAGGGATGCTGTTGATGCTGACTGCAAAAGTTCAGCTTGATGACCAATGTTTAATTTCAGAAAAGAACAGAAAAGCAAAACTAGAGAAATTAAGATGCTGGAAATGTGTTAACTGGCTACTTTTATTCAAATTCTATTTATTTATGATACTTAAATAGTTCTTGCTGCTGTTTAATGTAAAGGACATGATGTAAAGGACAGGGTAGATACTGAACTCAAGGTGAAGACCATTGCTGAAAAAGCCTACTATTGTTGTTTTTAATTTTATCTATACGACCATTTTACTGACCTCCACTTTGCGCCATTCAACTCTAAATTCTAAATCTTCCCATTTCTGCGCACGCTTGTCAGGGTGGGAGGAGGAGAGGGTGAGCAGTCCCAGCATCCTGCGCCTCATCTTCCAGGGACGCTTCCTTCATGGCAACGTCACCCTGGGGGGTGAGACCGACTCTCCTATACCAGTGTTGTACATGGAGCCAAAATTTAAACACTTTTGTTTTTGCTCCCATTTTTCATGAGCTGAAGCCAAAAATGTGTGTTTTTTATGTGTTTGCTGTGTATCCCTCCACCTCAAAGGTGTGGCAGGTCCAAGGTGCTGATTATACCGCAGGATTACTGCACAGGCTGCCCACAACAAAGGGCCCTCTGAAATGTGCACACTAACGCAGATTTAGACAGATTTGTGAACAGATTTGGGAGAACTAGGCCTTTTTTTTTTACATGGCAAAAGTCTGAGATCTTTGAGTTGAGTTCATGAAAAATGGGAGCACAAACACAAGAGCTGCGCTTAGATTTCTGTCCAGTGTGGATGGACAGAAACGGACAGAAACATGAAGTCATGATTTATTTCCTTGTCTAAAGCTCTAAAGTTGCCGCCCGGCCGGACAACGGTCATGCATTTGGTTGCCAGAGAGACGCTGCCGGAGCCGAACTCTCACGGTGAGGCTCTTTATGTGGTTGCATGCGGGCGTGCACACACACTACTTTCTACTTTTATCTAATGTCCATGTGGTCCTATCTGCTGCAGGTCAGAGGAACAGAGAGAAAACCACAGAGAGCAACTGCTGCCTGCTCTTGTAAATCAACGGAAACACACAGACACACACACAGACACACACACACACACACACACACACACACACACACACAGCCATACACTCTGTTCTCTCCTGCCTGTCAGCTGTGGATTCGAAACACATCACAGGAAGTCTGGTTTGGGCTCTCACCTGCTTTATTTTCTGAACTCTCGTCCCAGCCGAGGTTCTTTGTGCCAGTATGATCATGTTTTGCCTCCAGACTTTTACTGCATCAGCAGAAGTTACCGTTGCTGTTTTAGTGCCCACCCCACCTCTCTTTTGGCCTGCTTGCTGCTGGCCAGGTTTAAAAAGCCTTCACTGTTCCTGGACGGGGTGAGGAACTGTCTCATAATGGGACATGCGAGCTTCTTTCCTTCTCCACTAGCCAAAAGGAATTAAGTCCAGGACCTAATGGAACGGCGTTATCCCTCTCAATGCACTTAACCAGTCTGTTCATCCAGAAATGTTTGTGTTGCATCACCTTTTCCTGGATGGCTGTTAATAGGAAGAGGTGGCCCCCCCCCAGACTGTCTCTGCCTCTTCCTAACAGAACGGTTGGTCTGCCTCAGTCCCAGGGCCGTCTGTGCCATTACAAAGGACCGGTGCAGGAAAGACTTTGATGGGGACGTGTGGACAGACTCCCAGTGATGCTTGCAAAGATGGGGACTCACCAGGTGTTGTCCACACCGCTGGGCTAGACTTTAGGAACTGTTGGACGTTCCGACGTGACGGCAGGCGCCGTGTTGGGCCAGTCAAAGGCAACAGAACAAGCGGTTGAAGATGAAACGTGAGGAGAGACAACCGATAACAAAGATGAGGCGGGCAGGGGGGGCTCTCTCCCACCTGAGAGGGTTTAGAGTTGTTTCAGTTCGCTTTCATTTCAACTGTCTTCTTCTCGGTTGCTTTTTTATTGTGGAACTCAGTAATAACATTAATATTGAAATTTAAATATATGGATTTTTATCTGTGCATAAGTATTTTAGTGTGAATGAGTGTTGTGTATGCGTGTACGTGAGGGAATCTGACGTGCGTGACACGATGTACGAGGTGTTAGGGAGCGTATGTGGTTGTAAAATTATAAAAAATGGGGCTCGTCAGGAGTGTTCATGGGCGTTGGTTTCTCTTCAGAAACGTTCTGATTCCTCCCATCGAGTGTCCTTTGGCTTGTGTTATCTCGTTGTCAAATGAAATTTAGCTCAGTATGAATTAAAACAAAAAATAACTAAATTGCAATGTGTTCTACGTTGTATAAGGTTGTATTATAATTTAATAAATCTTTAATGAGGCAAATTCCTTTCATTTCAACTGTATGTTCAACCTTTTCCCTTTGTTCTGTCCAGGATCTGCGTAATTGTGAGAGAACTGGTTAAGTATGTTTTGCATACATAACATTTCTACAGTTGTATCTGTGTAGTGGATTGTGGGTAATTGTATGTCACTGAGTCCAGTTGGATTGTATGCAGACCAGCATGCTTTTATTGCAATTACCCATAATCCTGTGCAGGAGAGGGACTAGATCAGGGTATAGTACACTCTTTCCTCTTGTAACTTCAGAAGGGCAGGTGCAGTGTTGTAAATATAGTATAGCATAGTAGTAAATGTTTATTGACATCCGTCCATCCATATTTTTCCGCTTATCCGGGGTCAAGTCGTGGGGGCAGCAGCAGGGAAGCCCAGATTTCCCTCTCCCCGGCTACTTCGTCCAGCAATTATTTTGGACGCGACAGAATGAGCACAAAAGGGCAAACCCGAGTAGAAAGTGAAAGTACCGAGGTATAAATATTCTAAACTGTAATGCCTGATGTCCGCCTGAAGGTGTCAGTGTTTTACAAGTATAATGAGGGCGTCGTCAGGGTGATGTGACCCATTAATACAATAAATTATATATATATTTATATATCTTTTCACTACTGCTTGAAGGTATGCTATTTAATCCGAGTGTTATGGTGAAATGCCTTCAACCATCAATTTATTTATTCATTTTTTCGATTATGTGAAAGTGAACGTCAGCAGTTCAATGACCCACCAGACCTACATCAAAATTTAAACCTGTTTCACAAACATTTTATTATAGACTAGTTCTGACAAAATATCTCAGAGTTTTGAGAAACTTTTTTTGGTTTCTGGGAAAGAAAATCTGAATTTTCCACACAGGCACTAGAAGCCAAACAGAATCTTTGAATGTGTCCCAAATAGTTTTAATTCTTATGTAGGCAGAAAACATGTACAGACACTTTTCTGTTGAGCTGGTAATCGGCTGCCTCAGGAATGTGATCCTGACATGTAGCTGCAGTAGGTCCACGCTTCCACTTGATACTGGCTCACCAACCCACACCTTTTCCAGCATTCCTGGCTTCCAGACGTACCTTTGTTCTTGTCACTCTTCATCCCTTCACATTTTCCACTCGCTACCAACAAAACCTGACCGTTTACAGGTCTCATGGAAAAGCGATGCTGAAACCGGAGCTGCCCTCAGACACCTTATCGGACTCTTAACTGGAGGATCCATGTGTGTGGAATCCTTTGCTGGTGAAGCGCAGCACAGCAGCTGTGGGATGGGTTCTTTGTGTGGCTGCCATGAGTCCAGCACGCGTGCAGCCAGTCAGAAGGGTGTGCTGAGTTCAGCCGACCCTCAGAGCTGATCTGTCATTCCCTGGAGGGCATGTCTGCACTCTCAGCTGCATCGCCTCCGCCGGTCCTGACAGAGGCCCCGTCTCTCGAGCCTCACTTCAGGGTGTGTTTGGGATCCTGCTGCAGCAGCAGAGGAGGAGGATCATTGCACAAACACAGTGAAGGTGCATGTGTTGCCACATGCAGACTGCAACAGCCAATCTTGATTGGAACAGATGCCGTGCAAATAAAATGGAATAGAATTCAACTGAGCCAAATGAAATATTTCCACCTTTAGGCGAAGCTAAGAGGGGGAAAGTTATAATGAAGGAAGTAAACACTGGTATCGTGATTTTAATCTAGCTCAGCGTCTTCTATTTAGAATAAATTAATCATAGAAAAGTAGATCTGGGTCAACAGGGGGCTGTCAAAGATGTGTTATTTTCTCTTAGGGGGATTTGGCTAACTGAAACCCTTCTGCTTTCACTTGGTCTGACTACTCTCCTATCTGGTAATTTACTTCAATATTAAAACCAGCTGTGAACACACACACACACACACACGCTCATGAAAGGAAGACGGATATGAATGCTTCTGTGTCAGCCTGACGTTCAGCATGTCAGGACAGTAATGAAGAAAGCAACGTGTGTCCACGCTGACGCTCGGACCGTCGTGTGTGCTTCCACTCATGTGAACACCCCAACGTTCCTCTGGTGGCCCCGAATAAAAGGGTTCAGGAGGCCACTGTGAAAACATACACACTCATTCAGGGGTTGAATTAACCCAGCGGGGGTTCATAAATGAGCGGCTTTCACACCGACTCCAACATCCTCCTGCGTCTGCAGGCGGCGCCTCTCTCTCCTAACTGGGAAAACGACTCCTTTTTTGTTGTGGCTTTTAAAATTATTTGACATTGTTGTATAAAAGTGTCCCGGTTTTCTTCCTGTCATCTGTTCTTTATGATTTGTTGACCTTTCCCTTTTGTATATTGATTTATAAAGATTAATGTTATAATCTTTTCAATATAAAACATTTTTACAATAAAATTAACAATAAGCACATTGTATCAATGCTGAAAATGCCTTCTTTAAATGTGGTGAATCCAACTGAGAGGTCGTTAAAATGAACCCTTTGTCTGTCTCTGCACCATCTTTGACCATGTGATCGGGGCTTTTCCTTTTGTCTTTGTTTACATTGGGGATGATCGGCCCTCAGGTGCCTCTGATTTCTCCATCCTCACGCTCCAACACGCTCTCTGATCGCCCTCCAGACGTCGCTGGAGTGGAAAAAACATTTCCCCGGATCTAATTGCTGAATTATTTACCATGCTCACATTCTGTACGATTATTGCTCAGTCACACCAGGCGCTGACCCGGGCCTTTGCACTCTGTGTCTGAGAAGAATGTAAATACGTTTTCCTCCGTTTGGGTGCTGCTATTTTTTTGGGGGGGACCTTTTGCAGATTCTTTGATCCTAAATACATATTTTGTGTCGATCACCTCCTCCTCACTGCCAGGTGTTTCTGAGTGATCTGCTTTTTTAACTTTATTGGCCATGCTGTGTGTATGTTGTTCATTAAGACATCAAAATGCTTTACAGTTCATTGCTCTTTTCCACTGCCGGCTGGAGCTGGAGCTGTAATTCCAGTTAGTGAGGGATCAGATGGAGGTCAGCGCTGGCCTGTGGGGGTTGCAGCGCACCACAAGTCCACCCAGCGTCTCTGGACTACATTACAGCTTTTATCCTCACTAATGGGATCTCTTGGTGGGGAATCCTCAGGGTGATGGGGATTAAGATACCTGGCCTCGCTCCCACGCGCCGTTTACCATGAGGGGTGGAGCAAATATGTTGCGCATGCTGAGACTGCTGCCTTTACATGTTTGGATGGACAGAAACCAACCAGTGGTGTCAGAACTCGGGGGCCAGTTGGCCGGGGGGGCCGCGCTGCACCCGTCCGGTCTGTGCACAGGTGCAGCATTTCTGCTTCCACCCAGCTGAGTCTGACCGTTGGAGCATTTGGAGCTGCACGAGAGCGGCCGAGCAAGAGCTTCTGAGTTTGGGTGACATTGTTGGACGGGTTTTAGAAGTTTCCTGGCACCAGGGACGCAGGAGCAACAGAAGACGGAGAGCGAAAAGCTAAAGTGAATAAAGAAAGGAGGGTGGAGGTGGTCCCAGTTCTCTTTGTGTGGTTCTTACAAAGACCGGTTTGTGAGAAGGCTGTGAAGGAGAGAGGAGGGCCTAGCAGTTCTCTGATTCCGTGCTCCTTTGTTTTCTTTGATGTGGTGAGCACACAAAGGTGATTTTTTTTTTTAATTACTGCTACACAACACGTAGCAAGACTGCAGTCAGCGGTCACGGTGGGATAGACGCCTTCGGCTTAAGTCGGGAAAAATGAATTCAAACATGACAAGAACCCTGGCTCCAGCGGCGAGTGCTCAGGCTGCAGACTGCCAAAGCCCTCAACAAAGGTCTAACCGAACCAGCCTCACTTTTACCATCTCAAATACACACGTTTAACAAAGGAGGTCAGGCTGCAGCTGCAGACGGAGGGAAAAGACACACACATTGATTCCTGCTCACAACAATGTGATTTCAATGCCCTGAATCAGCCTCTTTCTGTTACCAAAGAGACGGAATGTGCTTTTTAACAGGTCAGAATTCCCACGACCTGAACCGTGAGCCTAATCACCAAAGCCAGTCTGTAGAAGTGGCTCCAGAACTTTTGGTTGGAGCAGAGGTGTCTGCGTTTGTCGCTGGTGATGCTGGACGCGAACGTGTTGTCATGAAGCATTTGTGGAATCAGAGCCTGAGAGGACAGCAGAGACAAGGTGGAACCAAAATAGACCTTCATACCCTTAGCGTGTAGAGTTACATCCCAGCCGATTTAAAGTCATTTTTAAACCAGCTTCCAGGGGTGTAATCAATGCTCTCTGCAACGACTCACAATTTAGCACTCAATATTTCTCTGCCATCGGCCCTGGAGGTCATTTCGAGGCCTCACCATGATCTCCTCCGCTGCTCAGACCTGCCTTTTCTGGCTGCTCATCAAACGCTTTGATCCTCCTCAGTCCTGACAAGTGTTTCCCTGGAAAAATGACTCCATAACAGCCGCAGAAGCCAGATGCGATCCTTCCGCTCTGACATTTAATTAGAAATGATTGCTATTTGTTATCGCCCTTGTTTTGTGTTGAAACAGCGGCGCTCCTCTCCGGGGCCGCTGCAGCCTCCGGGTGCCCTGCGGCAGCGCCAGCGGCAGCCACGCCGGTGCTGAGAGCAGCAACAAAGAAAGGTCAGGTGGAGTCCACTGTTGCAGAGCTGCCAGCTTTGGGAGTCATGGGAGGCGGCTTCACGCTGTCCACGGTGTCTGAACTCATTGTTTCCATATTTTTGGTTTATATATCAGAGGATAAAGATATTATTTAGACAGAAGAGCTAATGCAGTGTTTATGACAGCGTGCAGATGGAAGATGCAGCAGTCGGGAAGCAAAGCCAGCAACTCTGAAAGCATGAATCCAGCTTTACCAGCCAGGGAAACAGAGTTGCGTCCTCAAAGTGGCAGCGCTCTGGTGTGTGAGCTCCGCTGGGTTGACGAGGCTGCTCCTGCTGTAAGCTGACTGTAGTACAACGCACGGCCACGTCACACCTTCATAATTCCACACCGCCTTCATCTACATGAGAGCAGACGTCCACGGCAGGAGGACCTACGTCAGGTGATTCACAGAGTAGAAGACAGGAAGTCTGCTAACAGCCAGGCCCGGCTGTCAGCCTTGATGCTTTACATGCGAGTGATTGTTCAAAGGAATAAAAGAAATAATTGGAAATAACTCTGTCCTGAGCTGCTGTGCAGGTTCCTTTTGTCACTGGCTGCTTGTTCAGAGAAAACGGGGACGTCTTTGCAAACTTCAATTCATCCATCTTGAGGAAATTCCGAAGGCTGTTTTATTCCACTAATGACAGAATGATGATTTACTTCCTGCAGAGAATTCAAAACATTTTCTGTGTCGTTGAATGATGATCGTTTGACAGTTTCCCCCAAGCAGCCAGCTTGGTGTCCTTTCAGCAGGAACGTGTAATGTTCGCAAGAAAGAAAAAAAAACAAAAAAACTCGTAATTGGAGAGCAGAAGTGTTCATTTGCAGCGTCCATCCGTCACTGTGACTGGATGGAAGGACACAAACATGAAGTAAGAGGGGAGCTGAAGACGAGGACGTGCAGCTGCGGCCCAGCCTCGGCCTGACATCAGACTTTGGCCTCCGCGGTTGTTTCATTGGAGACGGCTGGTCCCCCCCCAACCCCCAACCTGATCGATCGGTCCAAGCTGTTTATTGGATCGGCGAATCTGACGTGAGATGGGTTTTATCTCCCTGAAAAAGACTTTAAGTGGAAAAGCTGGAGACGACGGAGACGTGGGACTGTTGTTTTTTTTTTACTGGTTTTACAGGAGGTCTCCTGTGTGAGGCTGATGGTTTCCGTCCAACTCTGCTCTGAGTTATGAACAGATGGAGCTTTTGTGTCCATCCAAGATTCTTGAGTGCTCTCCTCTCCTTTTGTTCATCTGGCCCTCGATCAGTTTACAATTAAACAGCCGTCACCTTGCTGCAACCTCCACGTCTGTTTGGGGCGATTCTCTGAATTTATAAATCCCAGTCAGGCGCGGAATCAGTGTCGCTGCAGAGCCGTGGGCTCCAGCTGAGACCGACCCTGGACTGGAGGCTCGTGTTCATCTCAGGACTTTGTTTCTGTGACACATATGGTCCCCCCCCCCCNACACACACACACACACACACACACCCACAGAACATGCTCCCAGCATTCAGGGACGGCGGCAGTTTCAGTTCCCAGAAGCGCAGGAAAACGTTCCAGTAAAAAGCAGACGGCCAAAACCTCAAATTCCTGACCAGGGAAAGAATGCAGTCAGGAAAGCCGCACTCTCTTCCTCTTTAGATTTAGAGTTGGAGGGAACAGAACGCTTCCTGGCCCGCTCGTCCCTCACTCTTCAGTTGCACAACTCTGACAGAGGCAGGAACATTTACAAAAACATCCCTGAAGTCGATATTCTGGGGGAAGAACTGGGGAAAAATGCTTTGACTTGACTGGACTGAGCATGGAGCCGTTGTCAGGGCCTGGGACTTGTCAGCAGGGCGTGTCTGTGGGCAGAAACACCGACGATGGCGAGAAGCGCCGCTGCGTTCCGCTGCCACCAGATTAATAATGCGTGTGACTGTGAGGATTAGCAGCCACAGATGAGAACAAAGGGACGATATTTGGCAGCGTCGGAGCTGTCAGAGCCGTCAGGGCTGCAGCTGGTTTATTGTAAGATCACGCAGAGCAGAAGGGTTCAGCAAGGCTGGAGAAAGAGGAGGAAAAAAAAGCTGCAGAAACTAATAAAACTCAAGAACAAGAGAGGAAATGAGAAAAATAACGACTTAAATCATGCGGAAGTCCTCTGTTCTAAAAAAAGGCTCTTTTTTGCTGTGTTTGTGAAAGCAAACACACACACACACAGACCACAGTGTGACTGTGGTGTCTGCAACATTCCTTCTAGGAACTTTTGAGTGGAGCTGAAACATGAAGAGATTAACAACCAAATTATGTCACCCCGTCTGACATTTTGGCAGCAAGTGAAGATGAAAAGGAATAGAAGAGAAAGGTGCAAATGTTAAGAGTTAGGCACAACTGCAAGTGAAGGTGAAATGCACAATTACACTCAATAATCGGTTTTTACAGTGTAATTTCAGGTAGTTTCATGCAGAAGCTTGACAACAGCTGAGCACAATCAGCTGAGCCCACACCACAGCACCGCTGAGCAAATACTGGACTCCCACTCGTCGGCTTGTCTGAAACACGGCTCTGAATGGATGCTAATGTTGCTTTATAAACGTGGAGAATAGCAGCCGGTGCGTCCAGACATTGCCTCTAGCAGCTTTAGCTTGTTAAAAAAAAAAAAAAACAGAAAAAAAACCAAACAAAACATCTAACTGCAAATTAAAATAGCCGTTCTGTGAACAGTTTTGGGTGGGAGAGGGTGGCCCTGCCGAGGAGGCATTCTCCAACCTTGGCGGGAACGTCCCCTCCTCAGGCTGTAAATATTTGGGTGTGTTTACAGAATCCTTCACACCGCATTTGTTCCTGCACCCAAGTCGCCCGAGTGCTTTCTGTTTCCGTGGCAACAGTCTGGGCTTATCTCCTGCGCTCACGCGGCTCCCAGATCACGGCCTCGCTTGGTGATTAGTCTGCTGAGAAGATCCTCGAGGGCCCAGCTTCCTGGTGGCCCTTCACTCCTGCACGTTTGCCCACGTTAAACAGCTGGGACGAGTCTGATTTTACTGGTTGATCACAAGAGACACGTGTGTATTATCTAATCTCACAAGACTTCTCACATCCAGATCTGCCGCCCGGCTTTAATTAAACGTAACAGTCACCCGAGTCCAGAGATGATCTGCCGATGAGGAATTGAGGCCCCTTCATTTATTTCCTCTTATATATTCTTGTTGTCAGGCTCTTTGTGACTCATATAGTAAAAAAAAAAAGTACCAAAAATAAACAGATGGATTAAAGAGCCGGCTCCATCCATCGACCGACACAACAGCCAGCTTACATCATCATTTTTATCAACAAGACCTGACTTGGTCTTTTGTAATTTATGTCTTTGGAGGCTGGAATCAGTCGGGATCAGTCTGATATTGTGTCCTCCGGAGACACAATTTCTGTTGCAACTTGAGTCAGCCTCACACCCACCTCCATTAACGTTCCTTCCACTCTCGCCTGCAGCCTTCCCTCCTGTGGCCTTCAATCTGCCCAGACTGCTTAACGCTATGAGGAGCAACCCCTCCTGATGGATTTCATCACAGCCCGCGTTGCATTCCTTAGTTCTGTTATTCCTAACTGTGTTTTTCTCTTTTCTTTTCCCCTCTTTCCCTCCGCGGCTCAGGCAGCCAAAAGTGAAATGACATCATGTTGAAGGGAAGCTGAAGACGTACCCACAAGGCCCTGCAGGAGAACCAGGCAGCAGTGGCAGGAGGAGGATCCCATCAACAGAGGAAATTAACTCAACGCACTCAATGAATGACTGCTTTCTAGCTGTTTTTAAACTAAAACAGCACCCATGAGCTTTAAAGCGGTTTGAATTTGCACTGCCAGCTATTATTGAGGTGTCCGACATACTTTGGCATCCAAGCCGATCCCCCTCTGTGCACGTATGCTTGGACAAGGTCAGTGGCCTGGTGGAATGGTCGTATTGTGCATGCAAACACACTCAAAGTGACACGAGCTAGAATGGAACATTCCTTGCATTCATACGGTCTCCCTTTAAAAGAAAGCTCCGACCAAGAGCTCCCGGTCTGCTGGAAAAAGGCTCGCGCTGCTGTTTTGATCACTTGTTTGAATCTGAAACCAATTATGGGATTAGAGAGTCCGGAGCGAAGCCTGTGATCCAGTTGATAAATCCCCATTTGCTTACAGAAACTGTTGTGGGGCCCTCCCAGCATGTCAGCTGAACGGTCACACAAACCCTGAGCCCTCGGCCCAGCGTGGTGGCCGGTGCACAGGCGGAGGGAACGGGATCAGAACTGCAAAGAAGTGTGATGAAATCCAGGGAGAGCGAGCAGAGAGGAGCGCTAGCATGCGAGCTTGGACAGAACAACAGCACAGCTTCCTGACAGGCGCTCACACGATAACAAACATGAGCTGCCGCTGAGGTCTGCAAGGAATTCTTTTCCTAAGTGAATCATCCTGGAAAGTGAGTTTCGGGGCACCGAGAGTGACTCCCAGGGTAGCGGGTAGGGGGAGATCAGGGGTCGCTGACCTTCAGGATGCCACTGTTACAAAGAGACAGGAACAGAGGAAAAGGCAGTGAGGAAGCCGCAGCGCGTCAAAGCGGTTCCAGTGTTATTTGGCGTTGCAAATTGTGACACAAGTTAACGGCGGCTGTCGTGTAGCTGATTTTGTGACATATTTGTCGGAGAAAACATGTTTTTTGATGCCACTGTGAGCAGAGGCAAAAGCTCAATAAGACTGCAGCTGCAGTAGTAGCGAAGACTGTTAACGCTCAGCCTAGCTCATCAAAAAATTGTTTTTAGACATGTTTACAGCATCGGGCGAGAGATGACGCCATCAGCTAAGTGCTCTGTTCTGAGTCACGCTGAACAGCTTTTGGATGGATTCTGTGAAGACTGAATGTTCATTAGTCTCCAGGGACTGGATGTTCCTAGATTTCTTAATCATAGATGGTTGATAGTTCTGGTTATAATGCACAAGCCTATATATCATTTCTCTATAGTATCATCTGTTATATTGTATCAAATGCAACAGGCTAATATTTTCATCGTGTACAAGATAATATGCAGATGTTAGCATGTAGCTTAAAGCATCCATTCTGTCATCATTAACCAACGCAAAATATACAACTATTTATTTCACCTCATGTGAATCTGGTGTGACTTATGAGCCAGGTGTTTAAACAAGGTGGGCTAGGTTTGTTGGCAGCTTCTCTCAACTATTTCATCATAAATGACATGCACATCCCCAACCAATGTAATTTTTTATGGGTGGAACATTTGGGGGGGGGAGATGAGTTCAAAGAGAACCTAAGGCCAAGTTCTTGGACAAGCATGCACACATGCACATGTAATTCATTCTCTGTGTACTTTAGGAGTAATATACATTTAACGTTTTTCTGTCATCACTACACAATCTCAGTGCAGAAAGATTGAATATTTGATCTGAAGATTTTATTACAGAAGCAAGGTCTGGTCAGTGACTTCTCAGGCATGACATTTCCCTCTGAGCACAACAGCAACGGCATTGTACCGACAGCCCAAGTTGTGTCCTTGTTGGGAGATTCCTCAGCATTCCTGAAAGAGCTGTCGCCGTGACTGAGAGCTCTGTTTCAACACTCCTGGAGCTTCAAAAAGCCACATGGGAGCGTCAGAGGCACAGCTTCTCAAATTCCACATGTTGTCACCTCATGGAGGTGGGAGTGAGGTTTACATGCTGAGATCACACAAGATATTCATCTTACGTTTCATCGCTTATCGACTGAAAAGTCACATGATTCTGAATCATTGTCTCATATTTGAATGCATTGATTATCATATTACATAATACAAAACCTACAACCATCCTAGCATATAATAGCATCATTAGCTTGGCAGGGACATTTCAACTTGAAAAATGGCACACATTTTTGCATCACCAGGACAATATAAAGAATTGTGTATTCTGTAAGTAAAATTATGTAAGTAAATAGTACAAGGCTGCCTAAATCAGTGAGAGAAGGAATTGATTCACAATCCTTACTAAAACCAAGATGCAAATCTTAAAATAGTAACATGTTAACTTGTGAAGTAAATAAATTTATTATCTAATAAAATGTAGCTATAATCAGCATTTCCGGTCTCGAGCACGTTGTTTAGTGTTTAAAAGAGCTTTATAAATAAAGTTTAGTCGTTATGTAGACAGGCTGATAGCGTGATCGTATGTTTAGCTTACTAATACTGTTGTTTACAAAAATCCCCGCTTTATCATCCCCATATATAATACACATAAATTTTATTATGTGTTTAAATAATATTGGACAATAGTTTGCTGTTTATGGTATTTTCTAGCTGACTGCTATCTATGCTAACCCGTCCCCCTGGCGGACAGCCTGGGTGACCGGGGCGTTAGGACCGGGAGGCGGGACGCTGCACACGGAGCCAGCGCTTCTCCCCCAGACTAGACTTTTATTTGTGGCCCAGAAAGAGTTTGAGGAGTATTTCGACGGAATTCTGACGGTGCTCACGTACTGAGAAATCAATAATTTGTCATTCTGACTGTACAAGGTGCAGTCCAAGTTTCCCTCTGGAGGACAGGTACGGGCAGAGCCAGGAGAAAGTACCTGCAGGTTACCGGAGATGATGCGGGAAACCTGGGGAATAATCCCGCAGGACTCGGTTTATGGGACAGAAAACGTGACTGGGATGTAAACACCGACTACTGACCTCTAACCAGAAGGTAATATATTTACCTTCTATACGTTTAATGGTTTAATCGGGGATTATGTTGTACCAAATTGTACTATGCGGGGACATACTTGTTGCATAAATTGATAACGAAAGTCTGAGAATATCAAATATTTTGTCAAGATTCAGAGGAAATTAAATTCTCTTTTGACATAATATTTTCAAAGCCATTTAAAGAATCTGGTTTTAAAATTGAAGGTGCTGATGAACTGTAGATAATGATCATTGTGGCCCAGAAAAGTGTGTTTTGTGTTACTGTGATCACCCAAATACCAGTTCTCTCCCCCCAGTTTGCTCTCCATTAGTATCCCAGTCACAGTTATGATTCTCCGCCTTTGAAATCCTGATTTCATGACTTTATACATCAATATGATCAATACTCTTTCCTCGGCCGGTTCCCCGTTTCCCCACAGCTGCTGTCCTGGCCTGGATGAAAATGTGTGTGTGTGTGTGTGTGTGTGTGTGTGTGTGTGTGTGTGTGTGTGTGTGTGTGCGTGCGTGCGTGCGTGCGTGTGTGTGGTGTGTGTGTGTGTGTGTGTGTGTGTGTGTGTGTGTGTTCCTCTGTTCCCTGCCTCCTCCTTAGCCTTAAATAGGAAAGTATATGGGTGTGTTAAAGGACCTCACCCTGGCCTTTGTCAGAATGAAGGGTTCTGTCTCTGCCTCAACTTGTTGCTTTTCACTTTTACACACCTGTTCTCTGGGGCCCTGACTCTCTCAGGGGCCACGGCTCTTCGGAGGGGATCAAGTGTCTCATTGTTCTCACTAATCTGCTCCGTCTACAGAGTTAACGTTTAATGGACAACATCTCAACTCTAAGCCTTGACAAATATTGAACTTGCAGATTTTTTTTTTATTTTTATTTTTTTTACTGTAAACCTTTCTTTAATGATTAATCCCTGCGAGGCTGTTTTGCAGGCTGGTGCAGCATCTGTGGCCACTCTGCATCCTCCTCAACTCAACCTTTTATTTCCTGCGGAATCTCTAAATGCACGTTTCTCCCTGTCGCTCCGAAATCTGATTTTCCTGGTAATCTTTGCTGTAGGAACAGGAGGTTCTTTGTTGCTTGTCACACCAGATGAGTCTGCGTCCTGGCTCAGATTATGCAAACTGGCCTTACTTACAGGCTGTGATTTACAGGCAGTAATGGGCTGTGAAACAGTCCACATTTCTGTGATTATTGCGCGTTTGAGTCATGTTTAGAAATGCACTTTTTCTCATGCCTTTATCTGCAGTGTTTTCCCGTCACCATGACGACCCCCTGGGAGACCTCCCTCCTGACTCACCTGCTCCTGGTCCTCCTCCCTCTGGCGCTGTCTCTCTTGCAGCCTCCCCAGCACCCGTCCTTCCATGTCCCAGCGCTGCTCCCTCACCCGCCGACGCCGCTCGCCCGCTCCAGGTTCAGCGCCCGGGCTGAGCTGGACCTCACCACCCACTGCAACTCCAGCTGCTTCCGCTGGAGGGAGCTGGAGAGGCAACGGGAGCAGCTGACCGACAGGCTGGCCTTCGAGACGCTGTACGCCGACGGCTCCCGCACGCTCACCACCGTGGACGTGGAGGCTGAGGACGAGCTGGAAGCGGACGCGGGTCACCTGGCCCGCCCTCAGGCGAAGAGGAGGCTGAGACCCAAACGCGTGAGGAGGCAGATCTACGGAGCTGATGGACGCTTCAACATCCAAGGTAACGACTTCCTGCAGGATTACCCCTTCTCCACGGCTGTGAAGATCTCCACCGGCTGCACCGGCGTCCTCGTGTCCAAGCACCACGTCCTCACCGCCGCTCACTGTGTGCATGATGGGAAGGATTATGTGAAGGGGGCGCGGAAGCTGAGGGTGGGCTTCCTGATCCCCCCCTCCGTCAACAACACCAGAGATGGCCGTGCGCCTGCCAAGAAACCTCTGGTGCGCTGGGCGAGGGTCAAACGCACGCGTGTGCCCAAGGGCTGGATCCAGGGCCCTCTGGAGATCGCCATGGACTTTGATTACGCTCTGCTCGAGCTCCGCTGGCCCCACAGACGTCCATTCATGCGCCTCTCCGTGGCGCCCTCCTCTGATGGCCTGGCAGGAAAGCGCATCCATTTCTCAGGTTTTGACAGCGACAGATCTGGCGAGCTGGTGTACAGGTTCTGCCCCGTGGAAGAAGAGTCCAGTGACCTGATATACCAGCACTGTGACGCCCGGCCCGGAGCCAGCGGCTCTGGGGTGTACGGTAGAGTGTGGGACAACAGTTTGGAGCGTTGGGAAAGGAAAGTCATTGGGATTTTCTCCGGACACCAATGGCTGGAGATAGACGGGGAGAACCGGGACTACAACGTGGCTGTCCGCATCACTCCTCTAAAGTTTGCCCAGATCTGTTACTGGGTGCACGGAAACAGAGTCGACTGCAGCCAGGAATGAGATTAGGACCAAACTTAAGCAGGGCATCTCTTTTACAGAGTTCTTTTTCCTGTTCCTGGTGCCATTATACACATATTCCTATGAGATCATCACCACAGAATCTTTGACTGCATTCAGCCACATTAATAATAAGCTCCCCTTTTCCACTGTATGAACACACACCTTTCTGTAGAAGTGAAAAAGCGCTTCGGATGCTGACAATCTCTTTAGATTTTTGCATTTTTTTGTGCTGTTTTCTGACTTTGTGTGAACGGTGTGGCACTTTCCTTGCTTCAAAGACTTTTTCCTGCTTTTAAGGACGTTGTTGAATTGTCACTCTCATTGTGAGTTGGACATTAAAAGTGGCGATTTTATATTTGGTGAAAAAGGTTGATCTATTTTAATAAACGTTCGTCATTGCAGGGGTCATCAATTCCGAGCTTCATTTCAAGTGTTGTGGCGTTCCCATGTTGTAGCACCTGGTACTACACCATAGATTATAACAAACCAAACGACACAATTATCTTCAGTTGTAGATTATTTTATGTTTCTGATTCAAAAGATACATGTGTCCAAACAAAACTCAACAAGGAGCATGAGTCAGTAGTTTAGTGCTTTTTATTAGAGATAAGGAGACGATACAAAACATCCACCATTCAATATTCAGTCTCAACTCTGAACGCTGGTCCTTCTTTCAAACATCGCTCCCCATCAAACCATACCAGAGTTTGTTTTTAATCGAGGATCCTGGTTTTTAACAGGTAAAAGGAATGTTGTCTTCTCACTACATCAAATGTTGCTGACCCCGAACTGAAAATGAAAAGGAATCGCTCAAGTTTGGAATTTGCATGTTCAAAAACAGGGGGAAAACCCAACAATGGAATAACAAAACAAAATATATATAGATATATATATATATTCCCCAGAGAATGTTTTGTGCAATCCAGAGTGAATTAGCTCATATTACACCTACCCTTACCTACACACACTTAAAAAAAAAAAAAAAAAAAACTTAACTAGAAGTTTGGCAAGATAAAATAATTTCATTTAAAAAAAAAAAGGTAGCTGGAACAATTATGTGTAAGGAATGAATGTTTGAAAAACTTTCCCTTTCTCCCGCAGAAATTATTTAGTGGAAACCTGGAATCACAACTCTCTATACACATGAGAAATAACCAGTGTGTTATTCTTTCATCTTGAATTGTATCTTTTCTTTATTCGTAGCGTGCGTTCGATTCTTTAAGTTGTGTGATCTAGAATGACAGTCTGCATTTGTGGAATTTAATTTTTTGTCAATTGGTCTACCCTGAACCCACCCATGACATCCCTCCCACAGTCCCACAATTGGTGCTGATTCTGTATTTTGCCCTTCTCCAAAAAAACGCACAGGAATGAACAGCTAAACCCAACAGATGTGTCTGAAAGGCCTCGAATGAAGCCAGCTGAGGGGGAGGGGTGGCAATTTTATATAGGACATCCTTCCAGGCTGACCACTGACGAGCCACCGAGCTTTTCCGCGAGGGTGTGCCGCTCTTTGAGGTCTTCAAGGCCGTTTACCTGCCACTCGTGCTTAATACCTATATAAAATACATAAGAATCACATTAAATAATGTCTATGAGGGGAGGGTATCAAGAGTCATAATACAACAGCTATATAATGAGGTAGTGTGTGTGTTTGTGAAATGTGTCAGTGCAGGCAGCAGATGTGCTGTGGCTCCTCAGAGATGCAGAGCAGACGTATTAGCTTTGGGACAGCGTGGAAGAAGGAGGGAATTGGAATTCAGATGGAGCTGGTCTAATATTTACTAATGGAGGTGTTACTCTTCTTTGATTTTTTTTTTTTACTTTAATCGCCATTCTGGCATATAACTATCTCCCACCAATGCGCTCTACCGACCCTGACCACTAGGAGTCGCAAGTCGCAACTAATGGAGTTTTAAAGGCCACAAAAGTGAAGAGCTAAAAACACTTCTATGACCTCTCTAAATATCCTCTGGCTTAATATTAACACCTAGCAGAACGATACAAATCAATTCAGATTGACCAACATGGAGAATTATGATATGATCATCATCATGTGGTACTGTGCACATGCTTATCATTTGAATAGGTGATGCTCTGACTTATCAGTGGAACTTCATCTGCCCTGAGAACTAATCATTAATCATTGTTACAAGAAGTCTTGAAAGATAAGGCTCTGTCACAACAGGGTGAAACATATATATTTAGCTTAGTTTCTTAAACCCCACCCACATATCTGGTTATTCACCTTCAAATTTCTTCTTGATGGCATCTTTTGAGCTGGCATAGATCATCTTGCTCTTCAGAGGGGCGTTGTCAGGAGCCCTGCATACAACGAACGTTTAGATTAAACCCACCACATCTCAACAAGGGTCAAGGATCACCTGTAAAATGTAAAACCCTCCTCCTACCAGAAAATGAAGACCAGATCCTCCTTCTTGGTTTCCTTGGTCTCGTAGGTGGCGTCATATAGGGCGTAGCGGCAGTCGTTTGGAGGCAGCATCGACACAAAGTGCTGGTAGGGGTCCTGAACGGTGGTTCCCAGGTCACCCTGCAGGATCTCTTTTCCATCATCCAGGACAATGTTCTTGAGGTCCTTGCTGAGACAGAACAGGATGGCCTTCTTCCTTCTTCTCTTCTCTTCCTCATTGGCCATTGCCTTACGCACCTTCATGTCATTGAAGACTGCGATAACTTCATCTGTGACTTTCACTCCGGAGGCCTGAGGGGGAAAAAAGGGAGTTCACACTCGTGATTCTCAACAGGGCTGATTTTGAACAATTGATTGGAAGAGAAGAAATTAGAGCGAACCAATAAGTTCGGCTGAACAAAAAGTTCATGCTGCAGCTAGTTTCATTTGAGGAAGCAGGTTCGACGTGACCTCTAGCGTCCCGGAAGGTGCTCAGCGTGCAATGGTTTCCCTTGTGGTTGCTCTGACATTTGCCTGTACTTCTCATTTCACTTCTCTATTTTTGAACGAAGTATTAGCTCCACAAGCTAACTCATGTACAAAAACATTCCTGTTTTAATAACTGATTAGGGTGGCAGTCGCTCTGACGGTCATGCTTCTGTAACATGTCTTGGAAAACATTCTGTTGACATTTTTGTGTTGATAATGTGTGTACGGTTCTGGACCACATGATCGCACGCATGTATGGCCAGATGTGGACGTACAGCGCAACAGGGGCATATCCTGAAGGCTGACATGTGATACAGCATCTCCTTCCTTCCCTGCCTGCTTCTTATAAGTTGCAGCGGTTGAAGTCACGCCACACACGTGGTGCGGTGTGCTATGGCAACCGGTTTGGCGGCATCTCGGCTTCAGACCGTGCAGAGCTCAACCTGATGTGTTTCCTGATATTTATTCATTGAAATAAAATTGCTGCAGAAAGTTTCACCAACCAGAGAAATTTAAGAGAAAACACTGTAGGAATCAGAAAACGTCAAAACGGAAATGAATGTTATTCTGCCTCTTGACATTTGGGAGATTACAAATGGATTACGGCTGAATAAAACACAGTAGTTTAGGCTTTACGGTTGACAGCTGCCTGAAAGGGTTTTGCAACCGTCTTGAAATGTCATGAGAGAAAAACAGTACCAACACAGACTCTAAGAGGAGTGTAAGATGATCTGACTAAAACACATTCTGCTAATGAGCCCAACCGATGAGGAGGGTTTGGATGAGGAGGTTTGACTGTGAGCAGGCTTAAGCGGCACTATTAGTAGTGCTGAACATTTAAATTATGTAATGCAATTTACAATAAATCATAACAGTCATATCTCCTTCATTCCTCCTGGATCCAGTAAAGGAAGTGAATTAGAAAACTGTGGCAGCTACCAAGCGTCCAAAGTTCATCACAGTCATAAAGTTGCGTAAACAGGTGTGTCTGTGAGCAAAAGGCATAAAAATATTACACAAGATTTCTGTGCAAGCACAAGCCACAACCATTAAAAACGAGCATGTGGGTGAAGTTACAGTCAAGGAAGTAAAGTTTCAGCTTAGGGTTCAGCGGCAGACAATGGAGCTTCTGTCAGAATGTAGAATTGAAGTCACATCGCTCAGACAGCAGCTCCATTCAATCAGGTCTTCTGACTCTGTTTAATCGCAGGGAAAGGCTTACTCGCTTAAAGGTGGAAGAGCAGCGTCGCACAGGGTGTCCACAGGGGAGGAAAAACAACAGCAGTGAAAAGGAAATCATGAGGCAGGAAAGAAGGAAAAGAACCCCGACAGCAATAAACAAAGCAGTATGGAAAAGGACCGTATGTTTGCTTAAGGTCTGAAGACGACAGAAGTTTTCCTGTAACACCGGAAACAACCATGTTTCTTAATATAGGCCATATAAAGACGTACTTTAAAAGATCTTTAATATATTTCTTTACTATAGCAATTTTTATGGTTTGCAAATGACAAGAACCAAAGGTCACGTGATGTGTTCTCCATTCTTCGAGGAGTTAATTTAATTTTCCTGTAGGTAAATATTCAGCTCAATAAGTTTCCATTTTGCATTACAATGACCTTTTACCCATGATTTTTGTTACAACATATTAAAATGATATTGCTGCCTCTTTTAATTGTTTAAATTATCTGTTCTTTTGTTACCGACGTTAAAATGGAAAAATTACATTTATATCCGTTTTTAATTCTTCGACATATCCTTACAGTTAAGGATAAGATATGTTCCTAGTAATCACATCTGCGCTCTTCATAACAAAACAAAACGATTTGAGCACAAATGTTACGTTGTTCATTGAGTCCTCTCAGCGTTACAGGATACGTGAAATTGGATAAACCTGCAATATTATGTATAATAAATGCCAACTGGCCCACTACGGATTTATGTATTTGTTGTTGTGATTATCGCCAGTTGATATTAGAAACGTGGTCTATAAATGTCAGAAAATTTAAATGCGCAACAAAAAAGGGGAAAAAAAAAAAGAAAAAAAAAGATACGCAGCAGCGACGAGGATACGGAGAAAGCGGCCCGCTAGCTCCAGCTAGGGAGACGAGGGCAAACGGCCGTTATATAATGGTGAGAATTCGGTCAAACATGTAGTTTTAATCCACAAAAAGCGAAATGGAAGCCCAGCTGTGAATAACGTAACCCAAACTGCGGCTTCCGCCATAATACAACATCTAACTAAATGGTCCTTGCACCAAATTCAGGGTGGGGCCATGAATGCAGCACACGCACATGTGAGCGCTAGCTTGCTATATAAGGGAAAACTGCATTCAAACAGACCTTTGGTTTGTCAATTCATTCATTTTGTGACGGAGTGTAACTCTGCAATTAACCTGTAATTATCCATTATGGAACTAATGCAAGTGGAAAATGAACCGATTTGGAGCTCGTAGGCAAACCAGCGCCTAATGTACATACAGCAATGGAGCCGCTGACAGACAAAGAGCGAGTAAATCACAGCTAGCACCAGCCACAATGGGCTTCATTTTATGCCCCTGCTAATGTAGCTAGTGGGGCTAACAATAGTTAGCTAGTTAGCCCCGGGCGCTGCTGCGCCTGCCATCTAGCACTGAGCCGTTAATATGCGGAAGCAATCGGCGAGAAATAAGGCTAACCCGACGCGGAATTAACGCAGACAAGAGTCTGCTTTGGTAGCGCAAACACGGGCAGATAAATGAAATGGCGCCTGCCGTTATAAATTAGGACCGTCATGTCTTGTACGGTTTGTTAGTAAAATGTTATTTTCTTTCTTTCTTTCTTTTTTTTTTTTTTTTTAAGAAAACCCTGCAAAAGCCTGTTTATTGTGTCAGACGTCTTAAACATCGCTGCCCGGACTTGTTCTAATGCGATGACGCTACCAGCGGATCCTGCGGCACAAGACCGAGTTTGAGTTCGGGTGCCAAATCCAACAGAATTACCTGTAAATTAAGCATACGTTGCCCAAAGAAACTCACCATACACACTTAATAAAACCAACATCAGTCAGACAGGCACACATGAACAGAAAGGCGTTCTTAGCCCTACCATTGCTGTAGCTGCGGATAGATCGGCGTCTGCGTAGAAATGAATGGACCGTGATGATGAATTGTCGGTCTCGTTCAAATACTGGATAATACCGGGAACGCGCCTGAATGCGCGTCCCCGCCCCGAACGACGTGCACGACCGTCTGTCCTGGTATACGAATTGTGTTTACAATTGACCTATATATTCTGCCACTTCCAGTAAAAGGTCGCCAAATTTGGTTTTAATCAATAAATCAATGGATTTTAGAGTATTATATAAGAAAGCAGGTAATATGCGATATAGGGAAAATACTGTTTATTTAATTTTCTCTTCCGTCATTTTGCATTCTTTAAAAGCAAAACGTTTTGTTTTTCATAATAAATATTAAATTAACTATTTTAAATTATTTTCCGATTGTAGGCGTGAATCTGAATGAGGAAGCAGAGAGCATGATGGGAACCCGTGTTTAATAGCGAAAGGAACCCTTTCTTGGTGATTGTTTTCTGACTCACGTTTAACGGTAACTTGAAAAATAAGATAATCCGCTGATGGATTTGGAAAATTACAACCGACAGTTTCTGTATTGCTGCAAAAACATTTGCACAGTGTGTTTATCACGCGAACGTGCTATAAATTATTATTCTAATAGCGTGATGAATCATTAATAAGCCGGTTAGGACGCCATCAAGCAGACAGCCGGTTTCCAGGATGAAGGAAAACGCTCCTCCCTGCTCTCCTCCCTCGCCTCCTCCCCTCGCCTCTGTTCGGTTTTTGTTGGACTCGCTTCCAAATATGGAAGCGAACGGTGAGCAGCGACGCTCCGTGCACGCGCCTCGCTCGCGGCACCCGGAGGGGCGGAGCCAGTGCGCCGATCGCCATATAAGGAAACAAGGGACACGAAATTTCGCCGTAGAGGTTTTTTGTCCACCTCTGTGAGGGGAGAGACGCCACATAGAGCCGGGCAGTGTGAGCGGGGACGCGCAGGGATGAACACTTGTTATCCCCCCAAAGAGAATTATAATTTACGGCTATATCATTATAGCAGAGCCCAGCAGCAAGTGATGATTGTTTTTCTTTAAATTCGATGTGGGTCATGAGACTGCTGACCCAGATTCATTACCTCCTAACACCTCAAATACATGTTTTTATTTATATGCGTGTGCATGTAATGAAAATAGGTGTTATTGCTCAATTGCTGTATTTACCTACCTACCTTTACTAGTGTTTTACGTTGAAAAGTCTTTGGTGTTTTATGTTGAAAGGTCTGATTAGGATCACACTGTGAGGACTTCTTCACTGTTTTGATTTAATTTTAATTTTTTTTTTTTAAGCGCCTGAAAACCCTTCAAAAGGCTTCCGCCTACTGACATCCATTAAAGATAAAATATACGAGCCTTTATGTGTGGTGTTTGGCACCACCATGCTGAGGGAACACAGATTGCAGGAGTCAACTGAATATGTCTACAAATTCACTCGAGACAGTTGGAGGAGCTACGGTGGCCGTCAGGGAACAAAATAACTTTTCATGAACACATAAATCAGTTTGACATAGGGGTAAAAGGCCAAAAACTAAACCTTTTAAATGAACTGGCATGGCAGTTTAAAAAACTTATACAATCTTCAGCAACTCCCATTTTTTAAATTAAAACCTGAATTGAAAACAAGTTTCTAGAACAGACTACAGAGACACATTTAACAAGGCCAAACTTTATTCTGCTTAAAAGAAAATGTCTCCAATACCAATTGCTCTGCAGGAGAATATTACATTATGCTTTACTACAATTTGCATCGGTTTGGTTTTGGAATGAGCTGTGTGAGGGAAAAGGGAAAAAAAGACCAAAGAGCAGAAGTGCAAAACCACATGCTCGTTAAAAACTTGAAGTGTCCTCTCGCGGAATGGGTATGATTTGTGCAAAAAGATAATTGTGGATCCAGATTAAGAGCCTCCTTTTTCCCCAGACGTCTTTGTTGGTCCTGTGGTCTGACAGTATGACTCACACCTGCGGTATCACGGAATAATCACAGTGATTCAAAAGACCTTTGCGTTGTTGCTGAAATGACGGCTAAATTCTGGCTATAAATTAAACAAGGATGAGCCAGGCCACATGTATCATTTGTCCTCCCTGTAATGTAACATTTAAAAAGCCACTCAGCTGCTTTTTCCATAAACTCTGAAGATTATTTTTGTTTTGTATTTCTCGAAAACATTCAGAACAATGCTATTCTCTTTGGCTGACAAGTTTGTCTTCTATAAATATACTGAATATCGTTATAATATCTTTGGAGGTGGAACATTCAGCATGACATTAGCTTTTCTGTAGAATAGTAGTGTTCAGCTTACCATCACAACCCACAAAGAGAAACACTTTCCATCAATAAGAGCAAACAAATTAAGGAGAAATAAGACATAAGATTTAACTGAATTGAAACTACATACTATTTCCAAAACACTAATTGTAAGTCTTTAAGTGTGCAGTGTCCTCTTTTGCTAAAACAAATAATTATAATAAAATGGAATGTTCTTAAGGCCACAAAATAAAGAATTTAGCCAAAGAAATGTGTATAAATGTAGAAGCCTTAAAGCTAGCATTGGATTAAAGGTTACTGTTTAAAGATACAGCGCAGATGTTTGGAGAAGCACCCTGACTAACCCTGCCGAGACTCAACCAATCAAAGGAAAATGTGCGTTGCAGGTTAAAGGTAAACAGAGACGTGTCTTTTTAGATCAGCTGTAAACACGATGGCAGCGTCTATGTAAGATAACCCGTTGGGTTGAGATGCTTTGACTTCCTGCCTCTTTAAATCAAAAAGACCTTATATGTACAATCTTCGATTCTAACGATCTAAGGTGTGTCCTACAGATGCTGGTGTTTCTGATCCACGTGTTTTTGCGTCATTTAATATTAACAGCTTGTTTGTTCAAGTGGGTGGAATGATAAGGCTTTAGTGCTCCGTATGTGTGCTCGTGTGCTGGTTGCATTGCATGAAGATTATGAGGGTTCAGAGGTCCTCTAGCTGGATTTCTTGTCTTGAATGGTGCTAGCCCCTCTAGACTTATTCACCATCACGGTGGCCTGAAAGCACATAGAGAGGGTGGTTTGCTGGATGCAAGACTTCATTATATTCTTGTAGGCTTGTAGTCAAGTTCGACAGTCAAACTTCTCCTTTACAAAAAAAACAATAAAAGAAAAGTAAAGAAAAAACTGTGCAGCATGAACTCTGAACAGCCCTGACTGCTGTCAGTGGAGAACAGAAAGGAGGAACACACTGGAAAAGCCTCTTCAACCGCAGACTGTTAAAACTCGTCATTTTTGGCCAAAAATGCTGTTGCTGACAAAGTGTTACAGGGGATGGTTTCACAGAATACTGATACTAAAATAAACATTTACTTAAATGTAGAAAAATCTTTGTTTTCAGGGAGTTATGCTCGTAACTCCACTAGTTATTAGCCAGTGACAAATGCGAAAGGTTCTACTTAATCTGCTAACACAGCATACTGTAAATCTTCTTGCTAGACCAAAAACACCTTTTTCTCATGTTTTCTTTTTTTGGCTACAACATTTTTTTGCTGTAAAATATGACTGTGCAATTAAAGGATAATTTAAGTTGGTTATCAAAATGTCTGAAATATTAATGAAAGATAACAGCAACTGATTATTTTCCTTCCCTCAATACACTCACCTGTTCCAGGACGACCCCTGCTGCTTGGTCAATGGCCCCGCCAACGCTTCGGTATCGACCAGAGTAGCGGATGAAGGCCCACGTCAGCATGGACATCATGACCACACCCATTGTGCAATCGCACACCAAGGCGAAGGTAGAGAGGCCGACGAAGAGCAACACACCAGACAGCACGTAGAGAAAGCACACGAGAACAAAGAGCACTGCAGGCGTCCGGAAGGCGCTGAAGAGATTTTTAGACTGCAGACAGAAAACAACAGATAATTGAGGCATTTTCCAAACCTCTAAAACCAATGGAATTCTGAGTCCTTTAACCTCGTTGTGCTTGCAGAATGACTGCCACATTTCCTCCAGCTCCTTCTCCAGCTGTGCTTGGTACCGGTCACAAAACTCTTGTCCGCCCATCTTCTTGGTGGAGGAGAAGGTGTAAAGAGCCTCTTTGAAGTTGAAATGATGCTTTTCTTCCAGAGAGTCAGGAGACACGTAGGGCAGGTCTCCACCACACACCTGAAAAAGTACAAACGTAAGAAACATTCGCGTGTAGAAGCCGTCATATTTGTTTCCCGCAACTTACTTTCTCCATGCTCTTGTAATACTGATCTTTTGCTGTTGCCACGGCTGCCAGGTTATTGGCCTCTGCTGTTGCCTGGTGAGATAAAATGAGGACTTTATTTTATTGTTATTTGAAAAAAAAAAAGAAAAAAAGAAAGGAACTTGTCAAAACTTGTGCTAATTATGTACATACCATGAGCATGGTCTTTGGCTGTGGCAGGTCTTCCCCCTGGTAAATCTTGATGTAAGCCTAATAACACAATAATTGTTGAGTCAATCATATGAAAAAATGGTCCAAGTATAGCAGAAAGAATTAGGAACTCAAAATGTAACCTTAAAAAACTCCAGCAGGCCCCGACAGGTGACTTTGTTTCCATTTATTTCCTTTTCAGCCAGATGATCCGGATGCAGCAGTTTAGGAATCAGAACCTGCAGCTGGTCTCTGAACTCTGGGGCCACATCTGAAAATGCATATACATCAAAAGGCTGCTCAATTTATTACATATTTTGCTATATAACAAACACAACCTTACCTTTCAGTTGTCCGTCAAAAGATGGGCTGGTGGCAACGTTCAACCCAGGGTGGGGTAACAGGAAGCAGGAAATTTTGGTGAAGCATGAATGGATGTGCTCCCTGACCGTCTGCAGCTCCTCGTGTTGGTTTTCCTTAACCTTTAAAAACAAATTAAATATTGTGGACACATTCCTACACCAGCACTTTTGGCAAGTTCACTGTAGCTGAACTGGTACCTGTAATCGTTTATCCAGGAAATTGTTGCCTCCTCTGAAGCCATACGGATATTCATAAGGAAAGCTCCAATCTCTGATTAAGAACATTAATGACTAGGAAAAAGAAATCTAAATTTAACACTTCCAACTGACAGGCCTCATATGACATCATCATCATGATTTTGTCTCACCTGAAATGGTTTGAGAAAGATCTCATCCATGGCGAGGCGGCCGTATTCTGTGAACAGCTGTGAGGGGGAGGCAGCCATGAGGTTTAATACCGAACACTTAACATTGAGAAACAAAAATCTCCACAGCAGCAGTAATCAAACAGCTTTTAAATCAGAGTACACTGACCTGCAGCTGCTGCAGATCATCCTCTTGTATGTTCTGTGACAGATTGTAAATCTAAATAAAAGAAAAAAAAATTAACAGAAAGAAAGAGCAGGTAATTTATTCATAATAATTCGGGGAAATTATTTACCTGTACTGAGCTGGTCATGGTGCTAAGTGCAAAGATAGTCGCACAATCCTTCACAGTGGACTGGTTGTCAAAGGCACCCTGGGTGTCCATTAACACTACTGCCACCTACAGGAGAAGAGGAGGAAGCACAGGACATACTCGAGGGGCCTGCAGAACCAATCAAATGGCTCTCGCATGTTCTATGATGTGCTGTTGTCATCAGCTCGTGTGTTTTCTATACATGCACAGCATAAACTTTTTTATTTACAAAAATACCTCCTCTCCATCACTCTTTTTAATAGGGAACACTTCGCTCCACAGCTGGATGCCTGTTGTCTCAGGTTCAGAACCACCTCTCCAGGAAAATCCTTTCAGCGGCTCATCATCTCGGCCGAGCCAATTTTCATCACCCTTTAGAAACACAATTAGCTCTTTTAATACTACATACCATACAGCTATGTTGTTCTGGGCATCAAAAAAATATCAGATCAAAAAATGGCACGTTTGTTTAATTAAAGACAGCATCAGTTCTTCTGAGTATGCTGGCATACAGTTTTTTTTTTTTTTCTACTGGTAGTTTGCTCTAAACATCTTGGAAAACCGACCACAGATCTTGTGTGGATGTAGGCTTCGTCAAATCCTTCTGTCTCTTCATGTCATCTCATCGATGTTGACATCAGGCCTGTGTGGGGGCCATGCCATCACTTCCAGGACTTCTCGTTCTTCTTTACACTGAAGATAGTTCTTAATGACCTTGGCTGTATGTTTGGGGGTCATTGTCCTGCTGCAGAATAAATTTGGGGCCAATCATACACCCCTCTCTAGCAATATTGCATGACAGGTAAGTATCTGCCTGTATCTCTTAGCATTGAGGACACCAATAATCCTGAGAAAATCTCCAAGTCCATTTGCAGAAATGTAGCCCCACACTTATAAGGAACCTCCACCATCCTTCACTTTTGCTTGCAGACACATTATTGTACTGTAAAGTTTCCAAGTTGGGGGTATGGCTTTTTGGCTGCAACTCTTTCATTGAAAGCATTCTTAGTTTTCAGAATATTTTCATAGCTGTCTAAACTTTTGCACAGTAGTGCATATTTAATGGACATGTTTATTATGGATCTTTCTAGGTGTACACACCCTAAAACTTTTTTTTAGGAAGTGGTGAAATGCTGCCCCCTACTGCTTTAGGGCAGATTGCACGCTACAACTCGTGGGTAAACTTGTCTGTTCACATCTTACAGCAGGGAGGGTCACTAAGGTGCAAGAACTGCGTTAGACTTTCTATTCCACCGACAAATGTCATCCAGATCACACATTTTTTTTTAACACAAAATGATTTTGACATGTGATTTACCTTCCTGTACATGTAACGGAGCATGAAATCAAGCAGGAAGCTCTTGCCCTTCCTGAAAGCTCCAGCCACAGACAGCACCACCACATTTTTGTCTCGGACTTGAGGAGCCAGGAGAACCTTAGCCAGCGCCTCGGTGTCCAAAGAAAAAGAGTGTTCCTCCTTACACACTGTGACAATCTGAACTGGGCCTGGTTCACTTCCCATCCTTAATGGTCCCTGTGAAAATCATAACATCAGTGCTGTTTACTAGAATCCTATAATAAAGGGGTGATTGTAATTGTGTAGTGCATACAGTTACATGAAACAATTCTTTGTTTGGTAAAAGACATTCATTTTTCCCCCTCTTATTGTTTTCTGTTCTGATTAGCATAAACCTTTTGAAATAGCCTGTTCATTACAGATTTACATAATGAACCATTGCTTGTAGGCCTAAAAGGGACAAATGCCTTAAAGAATATTCCTATTTGCTCCATTATATGCATACAAAGCTTGTCTGTGCCAACTGAAAAATCACAAATGCGTCGAACCTTTAATCAAACTACAGTATATCTCAGTGTTGAACTGACTGTGGGACTGTCACGCTGCTTGGCCTGTGGCAAGTGAATTCAGCATGCTTTGCAACAAACAGCTCATTTCAGCTGCTTCAATGGTCTTTATTGTTATGATAATCCCCCTGCCTCGTGATTGTGGAAGTGCTTTCATAACCCTTGCGTGTATTAACAATGCCCTAAGTTCTTTCTTTTCACGAAAAAAACCCACACAAAACAAACAGAAACCTTGCACACAACACTCCAGGTGACGAGAGAGGCGAGGCACTCTGCAGCAACATACCTGACATTTCTGGGCAGTGAATGTGCCACAAACCAGATTAAGCACTGAAGAACAAAATAACGCAAGTGCAAATAATATTCCACCCCACATCTTAGTGTCAGATTTTGAGCAAACACAGATGGGCTATATTCACACAATCGTCGTCTCGCCATAAAAGCAACTACCGCTTTCGTTGATACCGATATTAGCGACAATGACAACGTTGTCACCAGCACAGCCAAACAGATGTTATGTTCATCAAGCCCTAAGCGGGTGAAAATAAAAGCTAACATTTCGATATTTCAATCGGTATATGCTTAAAATAACATTGTTGAACTGTAACGCAGACGTTACAGCAATGCCCCGTATTCAACTTAAGTCCGTTTAAGATACATATACCATCTTTGGTTAGTGTTTAATTGAGTTACATTACCTTTGATGTCTTCAAATATCCTAAAAACGAAACTATAATAGCCGAGCAAAAGCAGGGAACGGAAAGGTTTTTTATGTTGGCATGAAAACAACTATATGAGAACTTTTTTCCACCACGGATTCCACTCACTTCCGTCTTCAATAGCCGCAATGTCTGCCGGGAAAGGCAGTTTTGGTGCGAGTTCCTGTTGAACTATAAAGTCCTTTAGGACTACGTTATCCAATGTGCCTCTCGTGTAGCCACACCTTTAATTTGTTGGAAATGTAGTCTCTTTTTTGTTATTACGACGACGGAGCTATTTAGCTATGCATTGTAAAGTAAAAATTTGTTGGATAATGATGCGGTCATTGTCTAAAAAAGACATCGTCGCTTGATAACAGTTTTACTTTCACATATATCTTGAAGGTAAAATCAACTGTAAATTAAATAATTTGTCGCAAATTACGTACACAAAACAAACTAGAAAAGCACTCGGAGGGCGCATACTTTCGCCAAGTTGGTCATTTCCCCACATATCGTGACTTACAACCAAAACTAATCCACCAATTACTTGGAATATTTTCAATATTTGTATCTTGTTTTCGGGGGTTATCCTCGGTGGAAGGAGTGTTGATTGAGGCGGCAGATTATGGACTGTGATTATGATTAGAGAATCAAGGCACTTGGAGAGAGATTTGTAATCTTCCTTCAATGAAGGCTGTTCAATTTAAAAAATTCAACCAAATGCTACCAGTACCAGTAGTATAGCATCCATTTAAACAAAGGTATCCTATACAAGGTTACATAGCAGTAGGCCGCTTCAAGATCAAAGCCCATGGGCCCTGATACTAGGAAGATGAAAGGCTCAGATGGTGGTGAGCCATTTCACCTGCAGTTCTATTTACACCAGTAGGTGGTGCCGTTTGACCTTAATCTGTAGGTCTTTTTTCACATTGTTATTTTTCCTGTAATTTACTTTTTAAAATGATTTGTCCCTTTAGTTTGCTGCTGCTGTGTTTCAGACTGTGTATATTTGTATAAATATATGTCCGTATTAGTTCCATTGCTTGAAACTTCCATGATCCAGATAACCTGGAATATCACCAAAATGTAATTATGTGTTCCTTGCCCCAAAAATTCAATTCATAATTTCATTCCTGAAAATCTGTTTCAAAACTTGAGATATTTTGCTAACAGATTAATGCTTGCTAAAACACAACCTTGACAGGTAAAAAAAAAACCAAACTAACAAAAAAAGTGATCATTTTACAGTGTGGCAGTTTTTATTTTTTAGATTACAAAACTAAAGTATTTCAAACATAAAATTTACAGATAGAACAGAATGGAGTGTGTGTGTGTGTGTGTGTGTGTGTGTGTGTGTGTGTGTGTGTGAGAGAGAGTGAAATGGCAGTGGAATATCATGCATTTCAATTAAAAATGAACATAATTTTATGTTGAAATTACTTAATTTATCTTACAATATCATATGGTCACATGTTTAATGGCAAAGACATCTTAAGGCATTTAATAATTCATTAACTAAGAGCTACACATTAAACTAAATTGAACACACACATCTAAACAATAAAATAAAATAGGTTCAAATACCTCAATACAACATAAGATTAAGAGTGAAATCAGTACAGTCAGAGCTGCAGCATATGTTTAATAGACTCAATAACTAGCACTACAACTGACTGCTTTAGAATGTTTAAACACACAGAAAAAACATTACATGTCATATATTTATGAACTGTTATTCATTAATACATATTTTATTACTTTTTATTGGGACATGTGCATCCCTGAGGTTGAATTCATTGTGTTAATAATCAAGTAAGAAAAATATAAATACATTTCATTGAAAACCATATGGTATGTTGTATCAATACTAAAAATATCCAGAATAAAATCATTATTTTCATTTTACACTGAAGTCTCTGTCCAGGCTGTTAACATAAGGTCATAAATCCAGCATTGAAATCCCTGAAAATGTGAATAAACGTGACCTCGACTCCTGTTATGAAACAGTTTACCTAACTACAAAACAACACGCAAATGGTGAGTATCGAGTAAAACCAAAAAAGTATCACTGCACATCTGTCACTAATCTGGGTCATCATAGTTTTAAGTGCTCCAGATGAAGGCAACCAATCTTGAAAATACTTGGAAGACGTTTTATTTCGTCCTCTCCAGCTCTACTGATTATTTAATCTCATTTGGGTTTTTCCCAAACCAGAGATGGCCTAAAGTGCCATCATGCAGTCAGGGACTTATGGAAAAAGCTGCACTAATGCCTTCGTGTGATGAAGTAAAAGGATCATCAGCTGTGGTTCTTGATTCTTAAACATTAATATCCCCCACCTGCTAAATCCAGCAGAGACCCAGCAGCCTCCTGGGCTTCAGCATCAAGCTGAAGAATTTCCACTGTCTCCAGGTCCAGCTGGGTGTCACCGGGCAGAACCAGATACTGGTGAGTCTCATAGTAATGCAGTTCGATGTACCCGCTGTCTGACAAGGGGTCGTTCTCCATTCCCCCGCTGACCTGCTGCTGCTGGTACTCCACCGACTCCATGGTTACCAGCTCTTCGTGATCCGGGGTCAAAGCGCACGTTGGAATGTCAGAGAATGTTGAGTTTTCACTGGTCAAGGATTGTGGTGAATTTGCAGAAAGGAGGAGGCTTTGAGAGAAAGGATCTAAATGAGAAAGACATTTGTTAGTATTCCAACGTGAGGAATCTCACGCTCGTTGGGGCGCTTCTCAGATTCTCCAGTTAGCACACGTGTCCATACAGCACACAATCAGGTTATGTAAAGGGGACTGGGCTGTTTCCTGGGCTGCCACAATAATAAAAGGTTGTTGCCTTGACAAGAGAGCACAAACACAAGAACAATGCTGAGCACTGAATACGCTACCGGGCAGGATAAACACTGCAACTAGTAAAAATGTCAAACAGCTCTGGTGCCACACACTGTGGTTTTCTAGAATTGTATAATACAAGATTTTTACTATTTAAATGATGTTGGTATGATGTGGAACCAACCTGTAATTTCAAAAGAATCGCACACTGCAGGAGCTCCAAATTCAACTTCTTCCAACCTGAGCACAAATGGAGAAACAGTTAAAAACACACCCCAGTTATTAACCCAGACACACCTCCAGAAATGTAACATTTACTTTGAAAAATGCAAGGAAATGTTAGCCTTTAAAAATGCATGTCCAAGAAAGTAGACGGAGGTGTTAAAAAAACAACTAAACAAAACAGGTATATTGTCTTGTTTTGATTTGGTTGTATATGTCAAAAAGGACATACAAAACATCATTTGTTTGAAACAGCGCCCCCATCCTGTTTGGAGGAGTTATACTCCCCAACTGTTACAGTTACTCACAGTGCAGGTTTGTGCATCAACCCGCTGCTGTTACAATGAAAGCTCTGGGTCTTCCTCAGCACCTCAAAAAGAGCGGACCGATACTCTGGACAAACACACCACAGCGATCCACTCCCTGCTGACTGAAAGAATGACAAAGAGACGCAGATATTGAACTATTCTAATCGCACCTGGGCCATTTAAACATAGTAGATTTGTACTCACCTGGTTCTTGTCCCTCTGAATGCGAAAGAAGCTCTTACTCAGTGACAGATTGTGTCGGACAGAGTTTCTCCACCCACCAGTGGCCGTTCTGTAGTAGGGGAAATTCTTCACAATCCACTCGTAGATGCCTTTCACCGGAAGTCTCTTCTCAGGTGAATCTTCTATAGCCATGAAAATCAGACTACTGAAGGAGTACGGTGGCTTGCAGGAGGCAGGAGGCTGGGCAGCTTGCAAAGACCCTAGCTGAGGAAGAGGGGTCGTTTTGGAAAGGGGCTGCAGCGGCAGCAGGTTGTTCCTTTGATGCAGCCAGCTGAGGCAGGTCAGGTCATCCTCGTCCGATATGTTTGCCAGGTTCTGAGCCGTCTGTTCTGAGCGGCACTGAGACGCCACACGGTGCAAAAGAGGAGAGGAAGACTGAGCAGACTCTGCCTTGGCTGGAGAAAGTGAGGCGGGAGATGGGGGGAAAGATATGGGTGAGAGTGGGTGTGGAAGACAGACATTTGAAGGGGTCTGCTGTGGGGAGGACAACGGCAGGGCTCCTCTTGGTGACGAGGGTGGCAGTGTGTGGAAGAGATCCTCCATCTTTGTCCCAGGAGGACACTCAGAGGATCATTCAGCTGGGCCACTGCTGAAGCCTGACACAGAAATCAATCAAACCAAATTACTCTGAGGAGGCATTAGTCACTATACACCCAGACATGTCACACACCTGTTGGTCACATAAAAAAGTGCCTATGAATACAATGAAGACATGCTAATGCTATTTACAGTGGGACATGCGCCCGCCTGCAGGCTACTTAGTAAAGTTCAAGCACTTTTAATGCAAATTTAGTCAGCTAGTCACGTTATAGCAACATAATGCATTTAGACTAGTGAGCCTGGCCAAGATGATCTGCTGAAGTTCAAACTGAGCACAAAAATGAGAATGTAAGGGGATTTAAATGACCTGGAACAAGGTTGTTGGTGCCAGAAAAGTTCACCTGACAAAAATAACTTGTTGATCCCAAAGGTCAGAGGTGAATGGCCAGTAAAGCATTACTTGTTACAACTGAAGGATGCAGAAGAGCATCTCAGGTAGGACTTGTTAAACCTTGAAACAGGTGAACTGCAGCAGCAACAGAGGTCCGCTGTGTCAATGCTGTCAGTAAAGCCTATGCTTCACTCTGCAAATCATTTAAATACCACAGGTTATATAGCTTAAATATGCACCTTAAATACAGTAGTTATTTATTTACTTGTGTGTAGTGCTTCAGCAAAGGCAAAAGAGTAGGAGCGGGGTTTCTCGTGGAACGAAACTAAAGAGAACAAGAACATACTGTATGCAGAGAAACTCGATGTTGAAGGCGTCTGTGATGGAAAAACGTTACTTTCTTCTCTGATGAGCATTAACTGAAAGTGCAAAGTCAACAGTGGGCAGTATATACCTATACGTCTTCCATCGTGACACAGAAAATAGGGCCGTCTGACAGGTGCGCGTATCGAAAATCGTTTAAAGTTACCCACGCAGACTTATTTTATCTCCTTTAATCCACAAAGACTGTAAAGATGTATGACATCCTTATTTCTATTCAAAGTTTTCATTCAATGCCTGGGCCACATGGCTCAAAACAAAGCTATACGCAAATGGCGGAACAATATAAAGTTTCATTTAGGCATTAAAATCCGCGTTTACTGGCGCAGGTAAGCCGCTCTGTGGCCCAAAGCTCGTGCTTTAAATCAATCAAATTACTTTATTACTCACCAACCAATAAAAAAAGTGGAAGTGTGATGTAATGCCGTGTTTTTTGGATGTCACAACGTCTTCGTTTTAGGAGTTTGGGCTAAAATTTGCGCGGTCGTCCGCGATCACCTCTGCCTGCCTACCGTACCCTGCGAGGTTTCTATGGGAACCAAAAGGACGCTTTGCAGTGCGCACGCTCCCATAAATGCGCGAGTCACGCGGAGCCGAGTGAAAATTAAAAAAAAAAAAAGAGTAGTGAACAAATTATGAAAACTGGCACCGGACAATCTTTTATTAAGAGATTCTTATAGCTACCTGTCAGGATAACATTAATGATCAGAAACTGGCTGATGCTGGTGAATTAATCTCGTCATCATTTAGGAACAAATGATAACGTTTATGAACTAAATTACCTTCATCGGCCTTAAAAAGTTTCTGTTGAAAGGCTGCCAATTTAAAAAAAAAAATTGTTTAAACTGAATGCACAAAACTTAGTATACAAAAAACCCAAAGGTAGATAAATACGTAAAATACAGATCTTACAGGATTAAGGATCATTTATCAACATTGGAATATCTGAAGGGTGACATGGAAGTCGTATTTTCTTTTCATAAGTATAACCCATCCAGATATATCGCATAAAAATGATACTTCAACTGGATCTGAGAAACAAATTTCACAACGAAAGACCCATTTTTGTCAATGTTGGGTGGCCAAAAATAGAATTGATCCAAGTTACTCACATCAGGATGCCAGAATCTCACAGCGAGACACTTTTAGCATCTGTTGTGGTTAAATCGTAGGAATCGCTGCATCATAAACATTCAGCTTACGCTGCAGTTCACCACTGTCCAGATGTTTGACTTTAAGTGAAAACACTTTATAAACGCAGGTGTACAAATACTCAAAAGTTTTCTCTTTTTTTAACTCTCTTTCTCTCTTGGGAACTCAGCTTTTGACACGCCTCACGGTCACCTGACCAAGTGAGAGGTTAACCAGTATATAATGATTGGCTGAAAGACCGCAGTTGCTACGGTGATATAAAGGCGAAGGTGAGGTTTGGCACTGGATCCAGTTCCCATGGAGTCCGAGGAGATGGAGGCAACGATCTTCATTTTCAGGGATCGAACCTGAAAAAGCAAACATGATTTAAAGAAATCAGATTTTCACTAGATCAATAACAAAGTGTACGTCAATAAAGATTCTAAAGCAGGGGTGCCCAATACGTCGATCACAAAGGTAGAGTGGTAGAGATCGCACGACATTCCAAATATTTAGATATATTTAGCCTGTCATCTGTCCTCACTATGGCGTTTGGCACCTGAGTGACGTACAGGCGGCCAGTCAGATCTGATCTTTTCTAACACACAGGCCACCTCTCATACGCAGTCAACCAGAAGAGCTACCGCAAAATGCCAGCAAATTACCTAGCTTAGCCTTCCAACTCATTACAACCGTAAAGTACACCAAACGTTATGTGCAAAAATGCTAAATCTGAATTTTGTAATGGATGTGGGGACGAAGATGGCTGTGCTCATCTAAAACAGGCTGCAGCCACTCAGCAGGGGGGATTCCTGCTGATTTTGAGAACTTTGTCCAGAGATACAGGACTTTCTCCATATTGCTAATCATGCAGGACACAACCAACAAAGTGACCATCAGAGGCTCCAAGAGTTGGCAGTTTTAATCAATCTGACCAAGGTGTTGGATTAAAATTAGAGATGCAAGGAAAAGACAAACCGGAGGTCAATATGATCAGCTGGGTTAACGCTGTCAAATGAAAAATACATCATTTGGATGTCTGCTCGAGGCTGGCTACCAGCAGCTTCTGTCCGCACTATACAACCCTGGCTGATTCCAAGCCGACAAGCAGTGTGGGCACGCCTGCTCCAAATACTTACAATAAAGAACATTAGGGCACAAGAGGACCAAGCTAGTCCCACGAAATAGCCATCACTGCCAAACAGCAGGCCACACAACATGGTGAAGATCATCCTGGAAGAGAGGTATCAACTATTATATTAATACAGACTTCAGTCGGAGTCAAAGATCACAAAAACTGACATTTACCCAACATATTTGTATCCACTGTAGGCAATGAGGTCAAAGGTGGAGAGGTCGCTGTGAACCGTCAGCAGGTACAGACACAACAGCATCACCAACACCTCGATGATGATCCACACGAGGGCAGTGCTCGCACACAATCCAAGGACCTCCGGACTGAACCTGTGCACCCAACACACACAGCTGTTTATCTGAAACACCACAGTGAGCCAGGGAAACAGGCGTGGAAGAAGCGCTGACCTCTTCTGTATTCCGAGGGCCATCCCAGCCAGCAAAATGTAGGTAATGAACGCCATTGCTGAAAGAAAACAATTCACATGTGCATCTCCTCAAGCCCATCGATCGTTGTTATTTACAGGAAAACTCACTGGGGATGTAAAGGTCAGGTGCATTAACATCCTGTCTTGGGGTCAGTGGCGTGTCTCGATGGTAACGAACTTCCCAGTCCTGTAACACAAACACAGATAGGTGGCGCTCATGAGCTTTAGTCCTTATTAAAAGTTAATGTATTAATACAGAAGTTTGTCCATAAGGTATTCTCTTCTCTGAAGTACAACTTGTCTGCTATGGCCGCTCCACAGTGACAATTTAATGTAAGCTTAATAAATAGCTTAACCTCAGTCATCAACATTTATTTTTCAATTTTGTCTTTTCTTTAGAGTTTCAGCGAACATCCACAGTCTTTCTGTTGCCTCTCTTTGCCTCCATTCAGCATGAGATCCTGGTTTGACCAGCACTCTGCTCTGTGTAGTTCATGTTATCAGAGTACAGAATGTCCCAAACCCCAACTGAACTACAATCTGAATGGGACTGTGGGAGTTTACTGAACGTGTGTACACAATCAGTCTGCAGATACTGTCACGGTGCAGGTCGAGTGTTTGCATGAAAGTTTATCATCACACTCTGGTCGTGATGTAATGTTCCTTGTCCTCTTGCGGGACAGAGCGTGACGGGGACACATCTGATTACCTGGTGGCTGTACGGGAACATGAGGATTATTAGTTTCTTCATTACATATCTGGTGTCAACTGCAAAGAAGTATTTCAGCTTGTTCACAGACATGAATCTGCCGATCTGAAAGGCAAAGTAAGAGCAAACATTGTTACTTTAACAGATTAAGGCGGACGGTGTGAAAACATTAACATGCTGTCCAGAGAGCTGAGTTACAGGGCTTCTGAAGAAGACTGCTCTACTTTGGCATTCAAGTTTGAACCAGGAGGAACGAGGTCGCTCATCCAGTTTGGGTTTTTGCTATTCAGTTCACTGACTTATGCAAACAAATGCATAAAATAAACCAAACAGATAAAAACATGTTTGACTGAATAAACACAAACCCAAATAATAGTACTTTGACCATGCAATAACAGTCAGAGAGCATTACCAAGGATAAATCAATCAACGCTGAACAATGATTTTTGGGGAGCAAGATAAGATTAAAAAAGTAGATCCTAGGGATGTGACAAAATGTATTCAAAGCTATCAAGGTGTGATTGCATGACTGGTCCTAAGAGTTGGCCTTATTCATAGATGGCAGGGTTATTACCACACACTCAAACACGTCTGTAGGGATGTGGGCAATACCATCCTGTTCCGCACCTCTTTGTTCACCATGTCCTTCCCTTGGTTGGCCAGGGAGGACCCATACATCATTGCAGCATTGGCCATCGGGTCGGCGAACAGGTTGCTCATTCCAGGACCTCCCTGCATGTTGTTTGTGGGCCCTCCCATATCGTAGCCAGGGGTGTAGTAGCCTTGGCTGTTCATCGCTGGCGGACTGGAGCTGGTGTCGTCAAACAGGATGGGTTCTCCTGCGGGCGGAGCTGCACGAGCTCTTGGTTTGGCTGTGATGAAGACAGGCTCGGTTTAATTTAACTTAACCACCAATAATGGCTTCAATGAAGGAGAAATTGCATTTCTGTCAGTGTTCTCACAAAAAAGGTCACACCCACTACCAAATTAAGATGGATTAGTGCTATAGTTGTTTAATTTAAATAGGATTGTTTTGGATTTGCTGTGACACATTGAGCTTTTTCGGTGAAAACATGGGTGGATATTTATTTTCTGAACAAGTGACACCAGGCTCTAAATTAGCAATCAACTTTCCCACTTACTTGCTCGGTACCCGTGAGGTGGCAACTCCATTGTAATATTCGCTGACGTTAGCTGGAATAGAAAGATAATAGAACATGGACTCAGGAATAATGCCACAACGATTATTGTAGACGTCACATTCATCATCACAGAATTGTGGCTAACGCTGGCAACGTAGCAACCATAAACTGACTATAAACACCGTAAACAGCCAAAGAGGAAAGCAATTTCATTTAAATACCTGCTAGAATTACACCTAATCTAACTACGTATAAAGTTAACGTTGATCTCCGACGCAGGCTGTTAGTGCTAGCTAACGAGCTAAGCTTGCAAGCTTAGTCAATAACTTCAAATTCTATAGCAAAAACAAAGAATAGCTTCAAATGTGCTAATGGTATAGTCAAGCCCGGCACACCGAATTCCCAAATGACCCATCTAGTTGTTGAGACTGTTATAATATAGAAAAATGAGAGTATTCGACAACTGACCTACACAGCTAACGCGGCTAGCTAGCTCCTATGGTGCTTTCTGATCCCACCCATCCGCAGCGGTTGGTTGACTCGCGTGTGCCTGCGTGGCAGAACACGGTGCAAGTCTCTCTCTCTCTCTCTCACACACACACACACACACACACACACACACACACACACACACACACACACACACACACACAGAGCTACTTGTGAAAAGTTCATGCTCATAATGCTCATTTACCCTGTTTTTCACTCTTTATGGTCAGATGAAGAGAAAACCAAAGTGACAGAAGGGGATAGTTCACATACAAGGCATGATACTACATAGATTCTGGTAATACATTACCCAAATATACAGAAGCCTTTAATAATTCACCATTAAACCCTTCCCATTGCAACCAAATGCACTGTGACAGTGACATTTATCTGTTCAGAAGCTGTTCAGAAGGCCTAATTGAAAACGTTTGGTCTCCAGATGTAAGATAGTGATACAAGCACTTCAGCAAAGCAGGTCCAGTGACAGAATATTGTGTTCTACCTTTTGTAAGAACTGGCACAGTGCACGTTGCAACACCCTCTAAACCAAATAAATGTGAGTGTATCTGGCACGATGATCAGTGCGTGGGATGTGTGGGTGGGGGTGAGTTACATGAGTACAAGCAAAGGAATCTAAACCTCTTCAATCCTCAGAAACCCCCAGAATGTTTTTAATTTTGGAGGGAAAATGTGGATGAAACAGAAACAGAAACAGCACGTAAAAAAAACAAACAAAAAAAAACAAATATCCATATTTGTTAAAACTAGTGCAAGAATTTACTTAAAATAGCAGGAAGCTGTAATTTAAAGAATATAATCAAAGACTAAATGGAAAGATGGTTAACATGTTGTGACATGTCACAATTAAGGAAAGCAAACATGTCATCATTGCATTCCTCAGCATTGACTCATTTAACCTTTGCCCTATATTACACATCCACACAATACAAAAAACCATAAAGAAGAAGAAAACGCACAAGTCTGCCTATTATTACACCTAGAATATAACTGACATCCAAGACGCAGGTTGGCAGATGAGCAACAGGTAGCTCCAGTTTCATTACAAGTAATGCGCCTATTTCTCAGGTATAAAGACTGGTAAAGGGGTAAATTACGTCTTTTTAAATCTACATAGTCTTTGCATTGTCTTTTTTTTTTAATTTTTTTTTTTAGATAAATTAGCAGTAATGTGACCCTTCACAGGTCAGCAGCTTGGATAAATCCACCTCTGCTGGGAAGTCTGTCCTTGGGGACTGCAGTGTCAGCAGCTGTTTTGTCCCACTAAGCGTATACCGAAGCTAGAACATGCAGGTTTTTTTTTTTTTTTTTTAATTCAGTGCTCGGGTTTATACTGTGCCTGAAAGTGAAAAACATGCGTTGAAGCAGATGGTGAAATAATTGAGCGGCTTTGTGACACTGGCCTGACTCATCTTCACAAGCATGTCTACAATGGTGTGGTTTTTTAAAGCGAGAGTTAGTGCCAAAACCTCAGCGCTCTGGGGCACAGCTGTGCCCGCACTTTAACCAACAACGTAGCTTTTCTGTTCTCTTTTACATTCTAAAAATATAAAATTTACATGTTGCTTTTATGCATAAATTTCGAACCCTTGAATTAAATTATTCAACTAGAGTATTCATAATATTAAGATGACATAAAAGTACTTGTCTTAAAAACGCTTGTTTTAACATTTTCACATTTTTGAAAGTAGGATAACCTTTCAGATTTGATTAATGATCAAATTAAATGTTCAGTTTTGTAAATTCTGAAAAAAATCATTGAAATTCTTTCACGGGGCTATTTGAAATTGACATCAGTTTTCTAAAAGTACAGTATTATCTAATATTTTAATTTAAAACGTTATGGGGACAAAATATGACACACGTGATGTTATTGAAGCGGTGTTTGAACTTCCACTGGAGCAGGAAAATATTGAAACGTTTTAACCTCTGCACCACAGAAAAACAGTCGTGAAATATATTATTTTTTCTGTTCGAGGAATCCCGAGTACTCTCAGGAGGAAACTCTCTCCATATATGGTGAATGACGTCACGACACGTGGTTTCATTCGTGAGAGATTCCAGACAACACTATTTCCCGTAACTGGAGGGGCGTGGTAAACCTTTGGTACCACTTTAAGAATTTACAACCTCACAATCATTCCCAGACTTTGGCTTCTGGATGTCTGACTAAGGAAGTGGAGATATGCTAAATAGAATTTTCTGGCGTTTTTGAACGATTCAGGGAAATAAAGAAGAGCTCTTTTCTTCCTGTTTCACCCCTTGAAAACGTACGCGTTTGGACTCTACCGACTTGCCGCACTAAGGTGGGTTTACCCCAAATTTGAATTCACACTCAGGATTCAATCTGTAACTAATTTCGTGAGGTCTGACAGATATATAACTCCGACTGGAATCAATTTTCTTTTCTGTGAAAAAGAAAACAGAAAAGATGTTTCGAAACTTTGGGAATCAAGGACGAGGCAACCCGCCATACACAGGCAGCGACGCCGGGACAAACTCATTGGGAAACACCGGCACTTCAGTCACACAAGAGCAGGTAGGTGTGCTTTCATTCAGTCGGAGCGAATCACCCCGTGGATCGTTATTAAGAACCGTAATCAATTTATCACACTCCTTTGTGTATTCTAGTAATTAATTATTTAATTAATTATGTATTTAACACATTATTATATAGCCTTCATGTACAAAATGATCTCGATCATGTTTTAATTTAGACCACAGCAGACGTGCCACATGCTGCATTTAGTTTAATCTTATTCTCTTCCATTTTCTTCCATCTAGAAGTTTACCATGGCTGGCAGCAGTCAGTTTGTACCAAGCCTCAATGCCATCACAACCAATCAGGACCTTCAGTGGCTGGTCCAGCCCTCCCTCATGCATCCGCCACCGGGTCCTTCAAGATCTCCAGCACCTCCTTATCCGACTCTTCCAGTGGCACGTTCGCTGGGTCCACAGCCATCCCACTCCCATCTTCTCAGACCAGGGGTGATAAGGGCAGCCGCAACAGCTTCCACAAGGCGCCGCAATGATGAACATGTAAGGCAGGAGTCCTTGGTTAAAACTAAGTTGTGTTTTTTGAGAGAAATCTTTGAATCTTGGAAGGATTAGAGGCCGTGAGGTGTGTAGCTCAGTCATGTTTGTGCAACTTTTATTTAATATCCTGTATATACTGGGTGAGACGGTCAATTTCAGTTAGACTTAAAAATTACAGTGAAATGTTTAAAACGGGATGAAGCTAACAGCTATTTTCACCTAGCCTTTCTCTCCCCATCTTAAGAACATTTTCTCTGTTTATCCTCTTTGATGTTGACTTTGACTCAGTGTTGACTCAGGGTAATCACCTGGATGTTACAACAAGATAATTAAGCACAACTTCAACACTAACAAGCGTCATCCCATTCTGTAGCACTGCCGTTTGGCTCTGGGTGCCGCCGAGCACGCTACTTGGCGCACATCCCTGAAACCGTTTTGTCCTTCCCTGTACCGTGGTACAGGAAATGGAGAGTCATGTGACTCACAGGGCATGTCATGAGCGGTGACTCACACCTGAGTCACCGCTGGGGTCAGAACGTGACTCATCGCACAGAAAGGGCGGGAAATACTGGATCAATGGCAATTATTCAGAAGGGCTTCGGGTGAAGTTGGAAGGTTACGAAGGTGTAAAAGCTCAGTTGTTACAAAATGATCCGGCTGCCATGATTGTGGTGACTCAGAGCGCACACATGGTGGTGGTGTTTCTCTTGTGTCACGCTGCCTTCCGCGGAATCCCAGCATGTCTGAACTCCTGAAGTTACAGCTTTCACGCTGGGCCCTGTGTAACGTATCTCAATCTTGCTTTCTCCAAGCTTTCCCCAGAAGAAGTTGAGAGGCGTCGAATAAGAAGGGAGAGAAATAAAATGGCGGCAGCCAAATGTCGCAATCGCCGTCGGGAGTTGACGGAAACTCTGCAAAACGTGAGTGCATATCACACAAATGACAGAGCACTTCAGATGAAAAACACCTTTTAACGCATTTCTTTCTCCACCGTGTAGGAGACTGACCAGCTGGAGGATGAAAAGTCACGCCTACAGAAAGAAATAGCAGCACTACAAAAAGAGAAGGACAAGCTGGAGCTGGTCCTGGAGGCCCACCGTCCAATTTGTAAACTCGGGGACTCGGATTCTGATTCTGATCCAGTTCCAACAATATCTTCTTTGGGCATCAAAATGGAGAGAGAGGACCCAGAAGTACCTGGACCTTCTACCAAGTTACCAATGAAAGTGGAGAAGCCCAAACCAAAGATAACCATCCCAAGCAAGCCTGTGACATCCTCCTCCTCAGCTCTTAACAACGAATCCGAGTCCCTCCACACCCCGGTGCTCACATCTACGCCCTCTCTCACGCCATTCACCGTCGGGATGGTTTTCACCTACCCGTCTGCCCCGTTAGAAACCAGTGGGTCCAGTGCATCCCACTCTTCATCCCAGCAGGGCGGCTCTTCGCAGCCTCACGCCCGCGAGCCCTGCGGGATCGCCCACCGCCGCAGCAGCAGCAGCGGGGACCAGTCGGATCACTCCCTGCACTCCCCAACCATCCTCAGCCTGTGATTGGCCACTCGGTGGCGGCGCTGCCGGTGGGTGGCGTGATCGACGGCGTGGGCCTGCAAAACGTCGATTGTGATTTCCTAATGAACTTTGTGCATGCGGTTCATTTCATGGAGAAAATCAGAGTCATTATCAAAATATGAATGTATGCTCTTTCTAATTTCCATGCATGATATTTTGCTTGCCTGTCAGCTAAATAAGTCTGGGTGAGGTCTCTTAGAAAAACACTGCAGGAGGAATATTATAATAGATAATTAATACCTCAGCTAATAATATATTAACTACAATAATCCAGTATCATGTTGGATTTGAAGAGCTGTTACACTGTTACGCTAGGTTAAGTAACAAGCTTTTTCACTATAAGGGAAATAGCGCTAACAAAATTATGGTCCTTATTTTTGTAGCAATCTTTTAAAGAAACTTAACATTGTCTATGCAATTTATTAACTACTAAGGCTGGGCCATAGGAGTTAATATGGATGACATCATTGCGTATTTATTTTTTGAGAGTGTAATATATTTTTGGTAATGTTTTCCTCTGTCAAAGTCACAGTTTCAGCGGGCAGTGCCTGACTGTAATCTTTTTAAAAGCTGTACTTCACCAGAAAAAATTAAATAAAAACAGATTTATAACTGTGGAAGCTGGGAGTTGTAATATTATTGGTCAGGTCTAAACGTAGGAGGTAAGGATGGCTTTAAATTAAAGACACTGGACTAAAAGTAATGAATAAATAAAAGGATCCAAGAAGAACATAAAACATTTTCCACTTGAGGTAATGAGAACGTCATCATCAACGTCATCACCATCTTGCCGTCGATAGAAAACAGACACTTTTAAAACATAGCCTTTGACCCTAGGAGAAAAATAAATAATTTTTAACATTCCAGAGCTTAAAAGATTAGGACTGTAAACACCAACTGCTGCAATGCTACATCCGTTAGATCCCGACCGTCTGCTAAAAGGCTTGACAGAAGTAACAAAGTAGAAAACTCCGACAAATGTGAGCGCTGTATTTTTCTGCAGAACTGAAGTGAATGTGGCGCAGATTAATCCATAAGCGAGGGAACGCTGATGAAAAGGGGGTCAGAGAGAGAAACAGAGATGGGATGCCTGTCAGATCACGAGCTGGAGACCGGGGGTGAAAAGGATCCATGTTTACGCTGCTACTAAAGGACATTTGTGCAAAACTAAGTAGATAAAAGCACCACTGTCCTCTAAAGCTGTGCGCTCCGTACAAGCAAGCATCCAAAAATAAAACTGATAAACCTCTATAAAGTCTGTAGGACACAAAGGGTACATCAATCAAGGCCAGTCAATAAGCTCAGAGATCAATGTTTCATTTGGTCTCGTGTGAATGTAACCAGTGTTTTTCAAAAGTTGGAGACAAAGAAAGGTCAGGACAGCACAGAGTGTCATACCCACTGTATTTAAAGCTCTTCAATGCACTACGAGCATAGCCCATCAGCAAAACAGCTAAAGACAAAATCAACTTTTCTTGAGCATGTGCGTCACATATGATTTGAACTGAAATCTGTTAGTAATGCTAGAGTTAACACAGATAAACTGAGATAAAGAGGGGGTGAAGTTAAGATAATCCCTAATGCTGCGTGGTAAATACAAAGCAGGAGGTACAGAAGAAGCCGGCCACCAACTCAAACAAACTGTGTGATATGCTAATCGATCAAGAACAAAAAAAAAAGTTATACAGCTAAAATTAAACCATGTTAAACTTGCACACCTTCCAGTTTAATACAAAGAGATTCTAGTTTGACTTTTAAAAGCTTTCAAGGTTCAAAAACAGCTATCATGTCCAATGCAAACCCTTCACAAGTGTGCTGGCACTGCCCAGGGTCTCACACACGTGTGTTATGCACAACAACATTAAAACCCCTTCAAACCGGCCCGCTGAAGCAGGCCTGGAACTTACAAATCATGACAATCATCATGCAAATATGGCACTCCAATCCTATCCTGAGGAACAGAGTGCATGAAATATTACACATCATTGGGTCTATAGCAAAAGCAATTATCAAATCCTTTAATTTCTTGTTTTCCTTTTATCACAACTCATTTCAGTGCTGTTGGTATTCAGTTGACTAAATATGGCTCATAACTGGATTTAAACGAATCTTTAAACCTGCCATTTAAAGATCCGGGATAATGTTGTCCAGTGCAATAGAAAAAAGGCTTCTACCAGTGTAGTGTAGTCCAGTGCATGAGATAAATTTATAGATGTGACCTACTTTTTGGTCGCATTTCTTCATTAACAGACCACTGAAAATGAGTTTCTCCAGAACAGAAGTGGAAAAAACAACAACCAAAAACACTGTAAAACTTAGATACATAATCAAAAACACTTATTAAATGTCTTTGTAAAGTCCTGAAGGTGTCTAGTGGTAGAATCTTTGAAACCTAGTGGCACACGTCTTGGCAGCATTCAGTAGGTCCAAACACTTCAGCACTAATTTAGTTTTGACTGTCATCAAGTCTCAGATCTGTCAGGTCCAACCTTCTCTGCAGGTTCACCGTGTGTCATAAAAGCCCTATTGTGGATGTGAGCCCATCATCAGTCATCAGGCGAGCACACCAGGTGGAGCTGATCTGGGCTTCCCACGCTGCCTGTGCTTGAGCTTCCGTCCCCGAGATCCCGGGCTACCATGCAGGGCAGGTTGAGCTCGGTGGAGCCTCCCGGGCTAGAGTCACTCCTGCTGACGCACTCCTCCTCCAGGACCAGGCAGAGCTCCTTCAGGTCCAGGTTTTCCTTCACCAGTCCGTCCTGCATGCGCTCCAGGTCTGCCAGCTTTTTCAAATACCCGCCCAGGTCCTCCCGCATCACTTTGGCCGCATGATGGCCGAACAGCTGCCATTCCCTGGCCAGCTTCTTCACTTTCAACCGGTCGTCATCCAGGAAGCAGCACAGATCCCGTAACTCCACATTCTCCTCCTGCAGGCGCTGATTGATGACTTTCAGTTCCCTGATTTCGAGGAGGTGTCCCTGCAGCTGTTTGTTTACCTCTTTTATCAGCCGTCCCCGCTGGATGAGAGCGGAAATTTTATCCGATTCCTCTTTACGCAGCCGGCTCACCAGTTCCTCTTTGGAACACGCCAGCAAATCATCGTCGGACATCTTTGACAGTTCTCTGTTTATTATCTCGCTCTCGCTGCCCATTTCCAACGGAAATCTCACACGTATAAAATACCTGAGAATCTAGGAAAAGCACTGAGACGTGGCTGGATGTTCGACTCGGGAAACGGGCATCACATCCTCGTCTCCATCTGTGCGCTCCAGATGTTGTGTGTGCAATCACGACAGCAGGCCAGAAAAGCCAAACCAGGCAGAAACATGTGATGCCTATAATCAGATTGCTTTCTCAAAGGCGCTGACGTTTTTCCGCGTTGAATTATCAGTGATTGTCCTCCGAAGGTTAATGCCTGGATGATAGTCGAGTACAAAAAGAGCACCGTTAACGCCAGTGTGTCATCTTTTTTGCGTTAAGCCTGCGCTTTCAGAAGGCCTATAAAATACAACTGTGCTTGTTTTTACCTGCTCTCTGCTCTCGCAGTGTTTTGAAGACAGAAGTCGCCTAATTGTGGGTTCTGTTCAGCGAATAAAAAAGCCCGATCGATCCACAGAGGTTTAATCTAGCGAATGCAAACGCTGCAGGTTCTGTGATTTTAACGTCGCTGGCATCGGGTCTTCGAGGTGTTGTTCCCGCACGTCTCGGCTGAATGAACTCCCGTTGCTCCGGCGTGTCCGAGGGTGAGTCGTGCGGTGGAGCAGCTTTTGTTTCACAATCGATTCATCCCTTGGATTAAAAACAACAAAATGCCTCACCCTTCAGCGGGTCAAAATGAGTGTTTTGTCCCCGTTTATCATGTGAGGCCGGACAGTTAAACACAACAATGTCCGCCTCCACCACTTTCACCGCTATGAATCCGTTCAGCGGAAAACTGCGCGTCAAGCGTCATAGCAAGTTACAGAAGATGCAACCGGAAGTGAGAACTTTAAATCTACAGAATAATAGCATCAAACAAGCACGTCAATGAAATTGTAACATATCGCTATTTGTTAATCCGCTTCACATCATTCTAATTAATTAAAACGTTTAGTGGAGAGTAATGTCTCACTAATGTTACAAAGCAACCATCCCACAGAACCCGGTGTGTCATTTTTAATTTACGTTTGCGGAAGTCGAACTTTTACACGAATGGTGCTTTGACAGTTGGTAATCTGAAATGATTGTGGTTTTCTTTTGAGGTTTCCGGCAGCTTTCAGCACACCACACTTTCCCCTCCTAAACTACAAAATAGAATCGACCCTGTCAGTGAGCCCAGTTAAAGGGACTCAGCCATGTGTGATGAATTATGAAAAACATCAGTCTTAAAGCTTGGAATATGGGCCATGTGCTCTGACAGTGAGGAACTCTAGCGCCCCCATTTGGTTTATTTTGAGATATATTTTATCACCATCATGTGAAAATGAAAAAGAATGGATAGGTACAGTTAAAAAATGAACATTTATTTTACACTCATTTATTCATTTTAAAAATATCATTAGCAGAAAATGCCAATATAGGCATTTCCCTCCACATATCTGTGCTCAGGCATTCAGCCACATCCTTCCGCCCGCTGTTCCACCCCCATTGTCACACTGAGGCCACAACAATGCAGGGTGTTAACAGTGCAAAGGGGAGCCGCGGATAGAATCAGGGTGTCATGCGTGGAAACACGTCCATTGATTTGCAGTGGCAGAGCTGACAAAAAGTCACGTGTTCCTTCGTGCTGTCTGTTTTGAAGGACGCATGCAGAAACATAGAAAGGGAGGGCGAGGAGAGGGATTTGAAGGGATTTATTTAGATTAATGGCTGGAGAAAAAGAACAGATTGAGGCCTTTGCACGCGATTCGTAGGGTCTGCATCACAGACCAAAACAGAAATCACGTTTAAAAAACCAGTAATTACAAAAATACAAACTAATGATTCGTTTCAGTGTTGCCAGAGTCGTTTAAAGAGTGTCCAATTGTTTTTAATTGTGCTAATAATGGCCACTCATATGTTTGAATTTTGGTAAAATAGAACTGTATTACATAATAATAATCCTTTATCCACAAATTGGCTCTACTTCTTCTAAAGAAGGACTGCTTGTTGAGCCCGGACATATTTCCAGTGTAACATTTTTGTTTGTTGTAGTTTAAATTTGCAGTATTTCACCAAAACCACTGTGATGGCTGAGGGGGGGGGGTACATTTACTAAAAATAAAAAATGTGATTTAAAAACATACGCTGCTTTATATCTGCTACTATTTGCTGAGTACGTTCACGGTTTTCTACATCATTCGTTTCCGTGTTTTCAGGCTGTTTGTTTGAGCGGCACAAGGGATCACTTCCGGTGACGTAACAATACCGGAAGTTCAGGATGGACCGCTGCTGTTGACACCCTGCGCTTCAGCGCTGTAGTGAAGCTGTATTAATACGTCTTCGTTTTAAACAATAAGTTAACGGTCCACCTTGACGGTTTTTTTTTGTTTGTTTTTTTTACGTTTTTGAAATCATTTAATGGTCTTATTGTAAGTCTGTGCTCCGCTAAATCCGCTTACTTTGCGGCGCAGATAGCATTCTGTTCATTAGCCAGTAATGGAGGAAGAGTGGATAAGTTTCTAAATCGAGCACCATGAAACTGGACTTTATGCTAAAAGATTAGCTAGATTCGCTAGATTCTAGACTTTAAAGTATATTTTGTGTCCTAGTATAGGTAACGCCGTGCTAGGGAGTCGTTAGCCAACACTCAATAGAAGGTAAAGGATCAGGAGCTCCGTTTCAGATTTAATATTACTGACCCTAAACTGAGTTATTTGAGTTCAAGGTAAATGTCTCGCAAACTTCTTCATATCACATTTGTCCTCTTCTTACCTGCACACAGATGTCAGTGGAGCTTGATGTGTTCGTTGGGAACACCACCATCATGGATGAGGAGGTTTATCGGCTCTGGTTGGATGGATATACAGGTATGTTGGGCATGGCACAATTAATTTGACGGTACTTTAAAGCGAAAATAAATCGTTATTATAAATTTAAAGGAAAAATAAATTAAAGGCAAATATTTTTTATGCATTTTAATTAGCTGGTTTAAGACCCTGTTTACAAAATTGCGTTGAATGTCATTGGTAGTTTGTTGTGGATTGTCTCTTAGTGAATGATGCTGTAAAGGTACGAATGGATGGAGGAGTGATGGAGGAGTGTGAAGCAAGTGCAGATGTTCTGCTGAGTGACACAATGGACCAATACAGGACTTTCCAGATGTGTGAGCGTTTGCTGTACAGTCCTGCTAAGCTAGGCAACCAGCTTCTGTTCCAGATTCCACCTCATCTACAAGCCATCCTCATCGAGAGGTGTAGTATATATGCTGCCATGAAGGGCATTTTCAGATGCGTTTCTGTTGACAGCTTTAAAGGTTCATCATATGTTAAACATATGCAACATTCATGTGGAGGGGTTTTTTTCTATCTTGAAGATACTATGCTTTTGATGATGCATTTGTCCGTGAGATTTTGGGAAAAAAGCTCTCCAAAGGAACCAAGAAAGACCTTGATGATATCAGTGCGAAGACAATTGTGACACTGAAAAGCTGCAGACGGCAGGTAATTGCATTTTAAACTTCACATCGACAGGTGTTTTAGTGGTTTTAAAAATCATCACTGCTAATAATGAGATCTCCTTTAATTTACATCTTCACCTTTAAAAAGTTGAGAAAGTGTCCACAAAAATCAAATACACTGCTTTTAAATGATTATTTATTTATTTATTTTTATTTAATGTGGCTATTTTGAGTTCTTTTTAGATGTATAGATGGTAAAATTGTTTTCTGCATTGAGAAATGCTCAAATTAAAACAATATAGACAATGAACACATAAAGTGTGAGAGTTGGTGCAGTTTTTTTCTGTATAATATGAATATTTTTACATTTTGATTGAAACACCGGTGTGTTGGGTTTTTTTTTTTTAACATATATTTTAGTTTGACAACTTCAAACGCGTATTTAAAGTTGTGGAAGAGCTCAAAGGACCACTGGTGGAGAACATACGCCAGCATTTTCTTCTGTCTGACCGTCTTGCAAGGTAAACCAGAGGCCACCAGATCTATTTAGAACTATTGTGTTATTTATATGGTTAAAATAATTAGCATTTTCGTATTCTCCCTGACCGACTATTTCTGTTGTGCTCTGGCCTGTTTTAGGGATTACGCTGCCATTGTTTTCTTTGCCAACAATCGCTTTGAGACGGGGAAAAGAAAGCTGCAGTATCTCACTTTTCAGGACTTTGCTTTCTGTGCTGGACAGCTTATCAACAGCTGGACTGTTGGGGCTGTTGGTGAGTTATTCTAAGTGATTAGGGTTTGTGTAGTAGTCGTGATTGGTTAATATGGAATGTAACCAGCTTAGTTGGTCATAGTTTGAGTCTTGCAGAGTGAAGAGGCATTTTTATTAGAGAAAGAAACAAAGACTTAATAAAAGCACTGGGTTCCTCAGACATGAGGGAAAATTACAAAAGTGGCACAAAAAAGTGTCTTGCATGAGAGCAACGATGTGTGTCTGTTCAGATGTTTCGAACTAATGACACGCAGTGACCACCAGGGGGCCTCATTTTCTGAACCTCTCCACTAAGGCTCAGAGGAATTGACGTTTCAGTGTAAGTCTGCAAATTCCGAGTAAATGAACAGCTTTTCTTTGTAGATAACATGGTGGAGGATATGGATGTGGACCTTGACAAAGAGTTTTTACAAGAACTGAAAGAGTTGAAGATCTTAATCAATGACAAAGATTTGCTGGATCAACACAAAAGGTAACAACAAAAAAAACCAACAGCCTTATTATTGAGGAAAGAAAACACTGAACTTAAAAATGACATTTTTCTTCTGAATTTTTCCGTGCTCTTCTTTCTGTTCAGTTTGGTATGCGCGGCTCTCAGAGGAAAGGCTAAAGCTTTTACTGAGATGGAGGCTAATTTTAAGGTGAGATATGTTCCTTTTCATTAAATCTTTGTTGTCACTGGTTGCAAATGGACAGTCAAAGAAAAAAACATCATTTAAAAACAATGTAAATCTGGTTATTCCTTTTCAAAGAACCTTTCCAGAGGACTCGTCAACATTGCTGCAAAGTTAACCAACACAAAGGATGTCAGAGATTTCTTCATTGACCTTGTAGAGAAGGTACTTACTTGGTTTCCTAGTGTAAAAGCCTGTCTGTCTGAGGTGATGTAACATCTCCTCAACCTACTTTTTTCCCCCTCTCAGTTTATTGAGCCGTGTCGCTCAGACCGCTGGACAGCAGCAGACATGAGGCTGTACCTCACTCACTACACCAACTGTGCACACTCACTCGACACATTCAAGTGAGTCCTCCCTATTTCTGTTTTGTTAAACTTACCAGAAACGGTTTGACACAGATCTGTCATCAGTTGTTATTTTCCAAGGGGGTGACACATTCCAATACAGTCAGGATTCTGTAGAGTGTTTTGAATAAACCTGCCCAGTAATCTAATAAAAATACACAGTCATTTAGGAGAGCGGCGTGTTTTTCTTTAATATTGACGTCGCTGTTCTACCAGTGGGTGTCACCCTGTCTCAGTGCTGGTTCCTTAGACTGTAGTCACCTTGTTTCTCCTGCATACACTCTGGAATGCAGTTAAAGGTTTGCACAGCACTGCACCACTTTGAGCCGAACAAAGAGATATTCATACACTGAATAAGCAAAGATCGCCTTCTTCGCCAGATTTCATAACAACAGTTTGTCATAACAGATCGGAGCCGCTTTGCTGTTTTCACTTACCGCTGGCTCCCTCTCTGTCTCTCTTTTCTGCCCCTCAGACACCAGGTTGTGTGGGACAGATACATGGGCGTCGTCAAAAGCTGTATCTTCAAAATGTACCACGACTAAAGAGTGTTTCTTTGTGCTTTGTCTCTCTCTCTTCATCCTGTCTTTGCCCCTGTGTTGTGCTTGATTTTAATCAATCTGCAGTCATGTTTTCCTTGTTTGCTCTCATTTCTGTACATGAAGTATGTAAATAAAAGTGACAAATTTAAATGAAAAAAAAAAAACTTGTTAACTTTTTATTTCTGATCTGCCCAAATCAAAGCCAGGATTCATTCATTTTCCAAATGTTACGTGAAGGTTAAACAGCAGAAAGATGAGTGAGCGCGTGCATGTCCAGAGACATCTTGTGGTGTCTGTGTGGTCATGGGAATAAGGGGCTAACCAGGGGGTAAGAGGAGGTTTATCCAGCTGGGGGGGTCCTTAGTGGGACGTTTAACAAGCTCCCCTGTAAAGACAGCTGCCATCTCTGCCACCACTCAGGACAGATAAACAGTCTGAGGTTAAGAAAAGATCTTTTCTTACAGCAACACTCTAGAAAAACACTGCTGTGATTCATCACGATTGTGACATCAGCAAATGTAAACAGCACTTCTCAGATTTGATTTACATTGCCTGAATCTGCATTTACGGTCGCGCGTCTGCTGATGGTTTAATCAGCCGGCTTTTACTTTCCAGGGGAAACGTGAAGGGGGGACCTTGACGTCTAACTGCCCTGAGTCAGACCTGAACTCCCGATGTAGGTTAAGCAACATCTCAGGTCTCGTTTTGCAACACAACAGTCTGCAGTGGGAGCAGTTCCACACACACTCACGCATTAGTCATGTACGCACGGAACAGTGAAGTTGGTGTGTTGCTCGCAAATAATATTTGTCTTTAAAACACCAGCTCTTTATTCAGCGAAACAAGATGACAAATTTTCCAAATGGTCTCCACACACACACACACACACACACACACACACACACACACACACACACACACACACACACACACACACACACACACACACACACACTCTCACTCTCTCTGTCTTCCACTCTAATTTTTGTCCACATTCCATTAACTTCTCTCTGCCGGCTATAAATATCCTGCATTTCAGATTGGACGAGAGCTGCTTTATGGAAAAAAAGGAAAAGATGGGGGAAGGTAAGCATAGATAGATGGGAGGTAAATGGGAGTAGGGAGGGGTGAGGGAGCTTTGCGGGGCTTTGGTTTAAATGAAACCAGGTGTGTTGTGGGACCCGCAAGAGGGGGGTAATTTCGTTCAGGATGGGGGGCCAAGTGTGTGAATCTGCGTGTTGTTTTGGATGGATTTGGAATTTCGGTATTTGGGCCGCAGATCAGGAATTTTCATCCTAGGGGGTCAGGGAAGGGGTTTTGAGAGTGAAGGATGGCAGCACAGGGGGCCAGAGTGAGGAAGGGAGGGATGTATGTGGGGGGGCAAGAATGGGCTGTCCCTCTCTCTCCTCTTCGTCTCTCACTCTCCTCCCTCCTTCATGTGTTCAGCTGCTCCAGCTGTCGGACTCCTCACTTACTCTCTCAGGGTCACGCAGGCGGGAGTTTAAGGGACCACTGCTGTACGACAGGCCAGCCGGGACGACCGCAGCCGGCCAGACAACACCCACGGGCCGTGACGGGAGATCCATCTGAAAAAAGCAGAAACCATCCGTGAGTATTGCTCCTCTTCCTTCAACGTCCACGTATGTGAGTGTCAAACAGCAGCATTTACCGCCTCCCCACGTCTACAGGACGTCTAGAAAAGCAGCTTTTGAAGGGAGACGTGACTCTTGGCCACGTTTACATGTCAGGCGCACCATTCTCTCCCAGCTCAGCTCGGCTCCCTACAAGAGCCGAGATAATGTGGCCCAGAGTCTGCGGAGCTTTCATTTTGGCTCTGTGTGTCAGATAATAGGGGGTTAGACAGGAAGAGAGGCACTGAGTCACAGGGCATGTTTTATCCTACAGTATGTTGCAAAATTCTTCCACTTCATCCCACTTGTATCTCAGTTTGAACCCTCAGGAGGGGGAAGAACTACAGAGGGACGGTTTGGGTGAGTTCTGAATAAGAGAAACAGGTGCCAGCTGCGGGATTTAAACTACACAGAACACTGCTGGGAGGGCCGACCCACTCAATTCACAAAAAGAAAGAAAAAAACAGATCCAACATTTTAAACAATATCCAGGGATTTTTGTTCCACTGACATTTAAACAGGATCATGAGTTCTTCTTCTTCTTCTTCTTCTTCTTCTTCTTCTTCTTCTTCTTCTTCTTCTTCTTCTTCTTCTTCTTCTTCTTCTTGTTCCTCTTCTTCTACTTCTTCTTCTTCGTGGCGCTGGTATAACCTTATATGTGACAGCGCTGCCATTACTCTGAATCAGGTGGGATTTTCAAAGCAGCAGGAAGCATCATTTTAGGTGTGTCCGCTCACCTCATGCAGCGCTCGCCAGGCGGATCGGCGTGAACACGGAGCTGCTGAGGCGGTGCAGGCGCAGGCTCAGCTCCACAGCTGGGGCGCGCCAGCCCACCGGGTTCTCGGGCTACAGCAGAGCACAACAACACACACCTCGTCGTGCGTACATGACAACACATGCCCACCCTCCATGGAGAGTGTGTGTGTATGTGGGCGGGTGGTCTGACTCTGTGTGTTTTCCGTGTCCTCACTCTTTAGATCTTCCTGACAACTTACTTATGAATTTACACCAACAGCAACTTTAACGACCCGGGGCCAGTTTCTTGTTTTTTTATGGCTGATGGCTTGACTCAGAGTCCAACCTGTCCTTCCTGAGAGGTTCCTGATCTTGGCAGGTTTGATGTAACTTGCTCTACTTCTGTGGTGCGACTGGACAGGGGGAGCTGGTGCAGACCCCAGAGCCTGCTGCACCTGTGGCTGGCCCTGGAGTCTGCCCTGCGTGGGGTCGAGTGCCCCATGTGCTTTGTAAAAATCATCTTGCTACATATTTGCTCTTTTCTTTCTCCATCTTGTAGAATTTGAAAGACTGGGAACGCTGGTCAGCTATGACTCTAAATCAGGGTTAAAAGAAATGTGACGTATGTAATTACAGTATCTATAACACAGAGCAGCGGCCTGTTTGTGCAGGCTGACCCAGACAGAAATATTTGTCTGCTGATGTGCTGCGACAGTCAACCCCTGTTCCTCCACATCAGTAGCTGTAAAAGCAGACAATGAATTCCTTGGCCTCATTGTCTGACGTCCTCCCACGAATTGAGGAGAGGAGAGTCACTGTGGGGGCAGTGACTGGAGGTTTGGCACTGCTATCTTAGACAAATTCATGGGGGGGTTTCCCAGAATCTGATACTCTGGGAACCACTGCTGTGGCAGGGCATCCCAGCTGGGAAGTGGCTGCCACATCCTTGCCACGGGCATTCCAGAGGTCCACCGCCACTTGATCACCACACCCTGCATCCCTCCTGCCCACAGTCGAGGGACTGGACCCCAGACTGAGGGTCAGCTTGTTCTGGGCTGGTTCTGGAGCCGCATTCTTGCTGTTTGTAAAGGGTCAGTCGGGTCGATTCAGAGGGGTCGCGTACGGGCGCTGTGTGTTTCCACCACTGTCTTATTGCTTCTCAACACGGTCAAACCAGTCTGCGTTGTCGCCCGTCCTGTGAGTCTGCGTTACCCTGTGGCTTTCTGTAGCGGTTAGCGCTATCGCCTGGCAGCAAGAAGGTCGTGGGTTCGATGCCCTGGGTTTTCTCCCAGAGGCAGGTTAGGTTGATCATTAGTGGCTCGGACTGACCCTCTATAATGACAAACTAAAGGATTCTATATGAAACTCATCAGTAGCCATCTAACCTAACACCATCATTTGATTATTTAAAGTAAATGTTTGTCAGACTCGACTGCGAACTAAATGGCACCTTATCTAGATGCCTGTGTAGAATTACTGGTTATTACAACAGTTATTTCTTTACGTTAATTGCTAGTTAAGTAATCTGCAGTCATGCAACAGGGAGCCCCTCTTTTCTTGGCTCCAATATTACAGAATTGCAGGTAAATGCACCTTTAATTAATAAAAATGGGCTTTTGCTCCAGTTTGACCCAGAACGAAGAGCAGCTCTCTCTGTCTGACATGATGAACTGTGCAGAACCTCAACACCTGTGTTTACTCTGCGGTCCATGCCAAACTGGCTACCGCACAAAAAAAA
>BJFM01001801.1:313118-372572 GCA_016586285.1 Arothron firmamentum
AAAAAAAAAAAGGCGGATTAGATTTATACGCCATGGCGCCATGACAGCTCTTTGAAACAGAATTTCTGCAGAGGCATAAAAAGAAACACTGCAGAAAGGTTTAATACCCAAAACTGCATTTTCCCTCCACCACAGATGCTTCTTCACAGCATCCTCAGAGATTCCGCCCTCACACAAGCAGCTGGCAGCGCAAAAGCTGCTTTCATAAGGTTAATGTCCAGCATTTAGGAGCTTTAGCCATCATCTGTCCGCAGTCGTCCGTCTGTCTGCAGACACTGCCGACTTTAAAGAAAACGCAAATATGATGGAAGTATTTCTGTCGTGTTGACTGTTGTTTTGAGCGGAAGGATGAAGCATGTCGCGGTTTCGATGTTTTTCAGCTGGCAGCGTGGGTCATTCCACTCGTCCCGCGCCTCCAATCAAAGCAGAATGTGTTTAGCTGCAGCCTGAACTGAGACTTGGACTGTTTGTGTTACCGGCTTCTAAGAAAACGCTGGCTTGACTGTGTTTGCTTTATCGCTGTCAGCTGCAGGGACGATTTATTGCAGTTTTTATGATTTTTTAAGTTTTTATGATAGTTTTTTTTTATGTGTTTCCATCTTTCAGATTCTCCTTGGCTGATCTGCACATCACGTCTGCCCCCTCTCTTCTCTACCCATCTGATAGCGCGCCTATGTGTGTGTGCGTGTGAGTGTATGAGTGTGTGCATGTTTCCTTTGTGATCCTGTCTGATTTCCCATAAATCAGTTTGTTAGTATGCAGAGCGCGTGTGTGTCATTGTGGTGCGTGTCAGTGTGTGTGTCTGTGCTGCTCCACGGGGCGTTTTCGCAGCCACCTACGGAAAGTGACACCTACACGGTAAGGATGGATGGTTCTCTCTCCTTCCCTGTCTTCTTTATCCTTCACATCACTCCTCTTTCAGACTCCTGCCTATATTGCAGTGGCCTGAGAGAAGTCGCATCCCATTCACTCACCGATATTTTTACATTATCTGGAATGATTTAGAGCAAAACTCCTGGAATCTTCAGCAACTTTTCTACAGCTTTTCTCGACCTGTTGCCTCTTTTTCGTGTCCCACTACTCGGTGCTGATTCTGGACATCATCGCGTGCTGTGTTCTCACACTTCCTCCTCTCTCTTCTGCAGGAATGCACAGATGGGTACCACTGGGACCCTCAGACTGAGCACTGCAAAGGTGACCTCTCCTTCCCCGGCTGAGCTCGCACCTTTTCTGTACATTAACATCAACAGTTCTGCTCCTTCGCTCAGACGTAAACGAGTGCGAGACCATTCCAGACGCCTGCAAAGGGGAAATGAAATGCTTTAACCACTACGGAGGGTACCTGTGCCTCCCCCGGTCTGCCTCTGTCATCCCGGCCCCAGAGCCCCCCATCACGCCCACCGCCACCAACCCCTGCCCCCCTGGATACGAGCCGCAGGGAGACAGAGACAGCTGCGTGGGTGAGTGTCTGCTTCATACCTCGGGTGGGGGGTGCGGTGGGGTGTTGGGGGTGGGTGGTCAGAGGTGGACAGGTGGCTGCAGGATGACTGATCATTACGCATGTTTGTGCACGCATGATTGTGCGAATTTACTGTCGCCGGTCACAGTTTGCGAGGGGACAGGTGGCCGTGGCAGGTGTTGGGGGACCGGAGGCGGCACACTGGTGCTCCCGGCGTACGTGTGAGTGAGTATGATCACGGGGGGGGTGGGTTGCGGGGGAGGGGGGGGGGGCAGTGGTGGAATTTAGAAGATTTCGTACAGGAGCAGCTGCCGTGCACTAAAGACGGGGGGTTTGCGAGGAGGAACCTCCCTGCGGCGCAGGACGGTGAGGTGTCGGTGGTATTTTCAGCTGTCAGGTGCAGACGGGGGAAACAGAGCGACCATCGTCCGGCCCTCCGGCACCCACACCGCCACCTCTCGCCAAGATAAACCCCACCGTGTTTGCTCAGCGTGACCACATTTCTGACACGCGTGTCCTTGTTTCCCTTCGCCTATCAATGCAGACGTTGATGAGTGTGAGCGAGATGAACACGACTGTCAGCCAAGCCAGGAGTGTATCAACACACTGGGTGCCTTCACCTGTCAGTGTCCGGATGGGTACCGCAAGGTTGGCACGGAGTGCATCGGTGAGAATTCATCCTTTAACTGCTGTGGCTCAGTAGGAAAACAGAGGAATGGAGAATGACCTGAATAACCTGCAGGCCTGCTGGCAATCTCTGCACGGTTCCAGATGAACTGGCTGCTGTCTGATAAAGTGATCACCGGCTCAGTCTGACTGAAGGATCAGGCTGAGCATCACCGATGATCAAACGCAGCTTGATTGACAGGTGACAGTTTCACCTCCAGTCAAACAGAAAGGCTGTTAAACAAACCTAGAAGTTACAGCAGATTGTTCTAAAAGCATCCCATCGTGCGCCCTTCTTCTCTTCTCCTACACATGGAAGGATGTGATGGCCTCTGTCTCCCTTTCAGACATCGATGAGTGCAGGTACAGGTACTGCCAGCACCGCTGCGTTAACGTCCCGGGCTCCTTCTCCTGCCAGTGCGAACCCGGTTTCCAGCTAGCAGGAAACAACCGTTCTTGCATCGGTGAGCGGACTTCTGCGGAGCTTTTACTTTTAATAATTTGTAATGGAAGTTTTCTCTGAGGGTCAGTTGAAAACACAACAAAAGCTGACATGACAAAACCTTCCATCCTTCCAGATGTGAATGAATGCGACATGGGCGCCCCGTGCTCCCAGAGGTGTTACAACACCTACGGCACCTTCCTGTGCCGCTGCGACCAGGGTTACGAGCTGGGCCCGGACGGCTTTGCCTGCAACGGTGAGTGATTTGTCTTTAAAGGGGGAGGAGCCATGGTAAGGACTCTGGGATGTCGCTTTCCTCTGATTTCCACTCCTGCTTCAAACCTAAAACGGGAATTTGTGACTGTTCAGACATTGACGAGTGCAGCTACTCCAGCTACCTGTGTCAGTATCAGTGCGTCAACGAGCCGGGGAAGTTTTCCTGTGTGTGTCCAGAAGGATACCAGCTGCAAGGCACCAGGCTGTGCCAGGGTAAGCACCCCGCCTCCATTTCCTCCCCAAAATAAAACACCTAGCTCTCTCTCTTCCTAGCGTCAAACCTCCTCATGTACAGCAGCTCCTCGCTCGATCCTGTGCCCTCTGTTGTTTTTCCTCTGCAGATATTAATGAGTGTGAAACAGGTGAGCATCAGTGTAACGACACACAAACCTGTGTCAACATCCTCGGACGGTACCAGTGTGTGGACAAGAACCGATGCCAGGACCCTTATGTACAAGTGTCTGAAAAGTGAGTGACACCCAATGAAAGCCTGTGTGTGCTCATACACAAACACACGCCTTCACACAACCTTTCCCAATTGCTTAAATATGTACTGGCCATCACCTCAGAGTATAATTAGCTGCTTTACAAACTGGATTCCCTCCAGGTTTCCTCCAGTGTCCATTTATGAGTCCAGGTTGCAGCGTTTTGTTTTGACTAAGCTCCACTGCAGTAAAAACCTAATACAGTGTTGGACCTGCAGCAGGTGTGGCTCTTTATGAAAATGTCCTGATGTGGTCCCCTGTGGTCATAAAAACGTCTTTTTAAAAATATTAAGGAGGCACGACTACTCCTCACGCTTACTCCAACGGCTCCCTCTGCTGGCGGATTTGGGAATAACAACGAACGTCTGCCTGCACCAGTTATTATTAAACTAAATTTAAAGTTATCTTTAAACAAAATTAAAGTTATCTATTAAACTAAAATTAAAGTTATCTATTAAACTAAAATTAAAGTTATCTAATAAACTTAAATTAAAGTTGCTTTACGTAAATGTTGTAATACAGCTGAAACTTCAGCAAGTTCAGCAGTTAAATTTAGAAGAAAGTTTGAGTTGAGACGATAAATATATAATATGTGTGATATCAGTAACCCTATAAAGCTTACAGTATACCTGCATTAGCAAAATATATTACGATTTTTTTTGCTCAGTAATTGATTAAATGTATTTAAATATGACAGGTGCATAAAAACTACTATATTAAAAGTATGCTAACTCATAAAGTAAACCACCATCTTGTAGTAATTTGAATAAATGTGTGTATTTAGGCCTCTAAAGATGCTGCAACTCTCTGTGTGTTCACTCCTGTTTCAGCCGCTGCGTGTGTCCGGTCAACAAACCCGCATGTCGAGATCTACCTTTCTCCGTTGTCAACCGCTACATGAGCATCACGTCGGAGCGCTCCGTCCCGTCCGACATCTTCCAGATCCAGGCCACCAGCGTCTCTCCGGGGGCTTACAACACCTTCCGCATCCGCTCCGGCGACGACAACGGAGACTTCTACATCAGAGTAGGACCGCTTCTGATGACTTTATCTGACCTCCTGTTAAGTTGACCAAACTTGTTAACATTTTTAGCCTGAAGTGCTTTTCACTTTTTTGAATGACTCTGATATTTTATGTCAGTAGTATCAAACCTGTTGGCTCTGTAAATGTACTCTGGAATCCATTTTCTCCAGCAAATCAACAACATCAGTGCCATGTTGGTGTTGGCGCGAGCCGTGTCTGGGCCCAGAGAATACACGTTGGACCTGGAGATGGTGACCGTCAACCCCCTCCTCAGCTACCAGGGCGCCTACCAGAGCAGCTCGGCCCTCAGACTCTCCATTTATGTCGGGCCGCACACCTTTTAAAACGGGAGGAAGAGAGACAAAGAGAAGCAAGACGGATGGAGATAAAGAAAATGAAGCTGTAAACCAAAAATGGCTGACGAAGGTCAACCAGTCACTGTGATCTTACACTCTTAGCCTTTCATGATTAGCCATCCAAAGAAAGCCTGACATTATAGGCGGCATACAAATACAGTAAACAGCCAGATTTGTTCCCTTGTGTTTGATTTGTTACTATGTTTACCATTTTTTGTACTTTAAATCTCATTGTGATTTTTTTAAAGCCTTTTTTTCCTGAAGGATGTCCTCACACCTGTTCAGGTGGAGTGAGTCATATCGGCATCACTAGTTTTGACCTGTTTACATGCTTTGCTCGGCTCTGACATGCTATCCTGTTTTCACATGATTCAAACCACTCAGACCAGACTTCTTCACAATTTTTTCTGATTGACTGTTTTTTTTTTAAAGGTTTGTCATGTTGCTCATTGTGTTGCTCTTGTTTCTGAATAAAACTCTATACCTTTTTATCTCCAGGCCACTTTGAAAATGACTAGAGAGTAACTGGCTTTTTATTCAGGCGGCTTTGAAAGCGAGAACATGGCTGATGTATTTAAGGGGAAAAATGGTTTCTCGCATTCAGGGGAAGATCCCTCCCTTTTCACCCGCACCTACACACTCAGAACAACTATCTCAACTTAAATATTCTTCTTTCTGCAGCATCATCATCATTTCACATGGTCATTTCTACCCAAACTTTCATCATCTTTGTTGTTAACATTCAAACACGGTAAAAGGAAGAACGCATCAGCAGTACAGGGTTCATTTGTGTGGCACTGAGCCAGAACAACCCACCCAAATGACCCTAAAAATATGAAAGCAAAGGCAGCGACTGTCTTTTAATCATGCAGCCTTTCGTTGTATTCTTCCTGTTGCAGGAATGGAGGTGACAGAAAAAATAAGGGAAAAGGAAGAAGAGAGAGAGAGCGAGGGGAAACCCCTCATTTCACAGTCCATGGCTGTTTGCTCCACCCAGTCGTCCCCCCCCCACACACACACACACACCTCCATCTGTCCAGCCACAGGGGGCTGATGACTCACACACAGCCGTGGCTTATGTAATGGGAACAGACTGCATTGGGCCGCCAGGAGGCAGCAGATCACATACACAGATCCGCTCTCGCAGCAGCGGTCCAGGAATAGCAACAACCTGAGGAGACACTAGTTTTATAACAGATTTTTTCAGTGAGCCAACATTTGCCCTGGTTTTCCATTAGAAAAAAAAAAAAAAGTCACCTGTGGGAGGAAAAACTGAGGAAACTTGAACTTTTTTCAAACTAGATGTAGAATTCTGCAACTACAGCGCTGGGATACGGTCCAGGTTCAGGACCCTTTCCTTGAAAAAGGTGGGGGTGTCTGGTTCTGCTACAGATGAGGTTTGCATCCAGAGGAAAAAACTCAGATAGAAAAAAAGGGATGCTGAATTGGCAACAATTGACACCTTTTCCACAAATAACTGAAAAAACAACAACAGCAGCAGCAGCAACAACAACAATGACCACAAAGTAAACAACAACAAAGACATGTGCAAGGAGCTTAGAGATGGAAACGATTCTAAATACATAGTAGGAGGGGATGTCTCCTAGTCTGTCAGGAAGTGTGTGTGTGTGTGTGTGTGTGTGTGTGTGTGTGTGTGTGTGTGTGTGTGTGTGTGTGTGTGTGTGTGTGTGTGTGTGTGTGTGCTTTTATGTTCGGGGCCTGTCAGTGTTGCTGTATGACAGAACCAAGATGGTTGTGGACGGGCACAGTTGTGCGTTACACAATCCTCGTGGCTCCTCAGGTTGACCCATTGGGCCGGGTCTTCTGCTTTGATCTCTTTCTGTTTTTGAATTACAAAAGCCCTCGAGGCCGCCGACCCTCGCTACACCACAATGCAGGTATTATATTTCTACACGAAAGAGGAAGGTGGAGGACCATTTCCCCACCTACACAGCGCTGCCACGCTGGCTGTCTTTGATTATGACATTTCCTAAACATCTTTTATCACAATGGTTATTTATGCACTCACTGGGGAACATCTGAGTGGTGCAACTCATTAGAAAATATAAACCTTTAGCTCTAAACACGTACTTGGGGTTTAAAGGGGAAGCGGAGCAGATATGCATAGTGAAGTTTATTGCATAAGTGAGCAATAAACAGCTGCTACAGCAGCCTGAATGTGCACAAACCCATCAGCCGGAGAGCTGAAATAGACAAGAACGCAGAGAAGGCGCTGCATGGCACCATCTTAAAAAACAATCAGAGCGATTTAACAGAAGAAATATCGAAATTCTGGTTTAAAACGACTGAGGAGCTTAACCCTGATCTGAGCTGCAGAGTCGCTAACAGTGACGCAGCAAACAGCCACTTATTTCTTCCTGAAGTTTCCAGTCGTTCAGTTATTACTGAGATGTTTCCTCCTGCAAATGTGACACTTCAAGCATTGATGAAAGGTCCAAAACCGAGAAGAAACTAAAACCGCTAGCGTAGCGAAGCAAAACCAGCAGGCAGATTACACGACTCTCCTGCAAAACGTAATCCATCTCCACGTTTCGCGTCGGAGCCCAGCGACACGTTGACTGTGACAGGCGCTGTAAATCATCGCCGAGCAACGCTGCAGCAGTCACTTCTTGTTAGCTGTGAAAATAATTAGCTTATCAGCCTGGTTCAATTACTGCTTCAATTGCCGGGCATGTTCATTACCTCTGCTGGATGTAATCTCTCGCCAACACCCTGGAAATTTAGTGCAGGTCATGGCGGCGAGCAGGATATCAGGTCACATGTCGGTGATTAACGGCGGTGTAATTAAAAATGGGAGGGTGTGAGAGTCGGCGGCTCCTGGCCCGTGTTCCACAACACAACACAGATCCAGCTCAACAACGTCGTCACGTCTCCGCCAATCAACGCAGCACACACCCCAGCTTCCACGGAGGCCGTGGAAGGATTTACATGAGGCTGCGGAGCAGACCTCATCCTCCACCTTCCATTTCTTTACTTGTTGTGTAAATGTGGTTACCAAGAAACGTGTTGCTATGGTCGCGTGGGCGTATGGCGGCAAAAAAGGGACCTGTGCTGAGGATGCATTCAGCCCTGAAATGAAATGTTTGAAGGTGTGCGAAGGGCAGGGAGGTAAAGACGCTGAGGAATGTTTGCGATTGCAAAAGTGGCTTTTAGGACTTCCAAAACTTACTTATTGTTTAACAGAATTAGTGCAACTGTGCAACAATTAATGAATTCCTGGAGACACTAAAATTCATTTAACAACAACAGAATTACAAATGTTCCATCATGATAATTCAGCGCTTTGGTTTTTTATTCCTTTATGGGACAAATTTCATCCTTGGTGGGGACAAACGGGGACTAAAACAGGACAAAAAAAGGACAATACCTGGAACAAGTGAGCTGGAAGTGTTTGTGTTTGTGGGGGTGGAGAGAGCTGAAGGGGGACGAGTTTCCAGGGTTTTCACTTCTGTGAGAGGAAACACAGGAGAACAGAGGCACTGTGTGTGTGTGTGTGTGTGTGTGTGTGTGTGTGTGTGTGTGTGTGTGTGTGTGTGTGTGTGTGTGTGTGTTCTGCGGAGCACGCTTCTTTTAAATATTCCTTAAAACTATATTTGGAAATCCGATCGGAGCTGACCAGTGAACGACCCCTCCATCGGGACTGCTGACTGAGAGATCAGACGTTTGGGGGGGTCATGTGATCGTATCAAGCTGCGGGGTCTCCAGAGGTGTCATTTCAGAGAGGACTGTGAGGAAACGGGGACGAGCGGCCTAAATGGAGGGAGAGACGGAGAGAAAGAGGCCGCCTGGCGTGAAGGCCGTTCAGCACATCTGCTGGCGTCCCGCTCCCATCAACCCACTCTCTGCTTTTGTTATGCAACACCTCATCCCGCGTGCTCCTCCTGAGCATATGTGCACACGGATGCTACAACAACGTAAACACCGCAGACGGGCGTCCAACGTGTCCGAGGTCTTTGGATCCGCAGCCGACCCACTGCCCCGGAAAAACCGAGGCAGTGGAGCGAGCGGGAGGGGAAGGCAGCAGGGGAGCCGTAACGAAAGATCTGCTGTTAGCACTCGGTGATGTAACACTTCTACACCGTATCACCATGGCAACCCCGCATCAGTACCAACTTAATGTGGGGGGAAAGAGGCTGTGCTGGTATTTCACAGTACAGTAGCCTGAGAGCAACGGCGCGCACGGCGCTCCATAGCAACGGCTGCCAGTCAGACGCAGGAAACTTTTTTCCACCGCTGATGTCTTACCTGCGTCGCCCAACCACCGTTGTCCTTGAACGCCTCGCAACGGCTCACCGAGCCCGCCGGCCTCACACTCCCTCCGCTTTGGAAGCAGCTCGACTGCTTCCAGAGTTATTGTTGCAAAGTTCGGAGCTGGATCGAGGGACCTTGGCGAGATGCGGAGCTCTGAACGCAATTTAAGAGCTCTTGTGGACAAAATAAAGAGTCCCTTCTGCCCCATTCAGTGGCATGGCGGCTAAAAATAACCTGGAGATTGAAAAGAGAAAGCGTGCAAGGCTACTGGCTCACAAAGCCCATGCTGAGAGGAGGAGGCAGGGAGTGGTGGATGGAGCAGGAGGAGTGTGGGTGGAGCCGTGCGCGTGGGCGTTTGGACGCTTCACATACACAGGATGGAGTCTGACAGGCTTCATATGCCCTCAGAAGTCATGGCGGTCGCTGGTAAACATGCACCAGCACCGAGCCAGACGCGGCTCAGGAGAAGCTCTCTCTCTCTCTCTCACACACACACACACACACACACACACACACACACACACACACACACACACACACACACACACAGACTCTCTAATGATGTGCATTGTGGGTAAATTATGAGTCATCACAAAGAGCTTCCAGATTGCAGATTTCAACAGAACCTGGTGGAAAACCGCAAAAAACAAAAAGGGCAGAAAGTTGTTTTTTGCCCCCAAACTCTGCCTTTGACTAATGGGTGAAAAAAGGACACATGATGGGAGAGGATGGATGAGCTCTTCTACGAGCACCTTTAGCGTTACAAACGTGGTTAAAGCGAGGGAGAGCTGAGCTTCAGTGTTAGCCGTCGTGCCCTCAGAGTGTCGCTCGCACGTCAACCAGATTCTGCCACCATCGTCCTGACAGAAACGCAGAGCTGCAGCGTCGCAGCGACCTCGGCAGAATGCAGCATGTAAACAGAGCCTTTCATTTCTTTTTTTCCCTTCTACATCTTCGTGCACTTGAAAAAAAAAATAAAGGGCAGATTTTCCAGCCTGCTAAAAATAGCAAACCCTTTTTCTTTAAGCACAAAGTGATTCCGTCATGGTTCGAAACCTTTTATTACTGGTAAGATTTCAGCCATTTTTCTCTACTTATTTCAATTCTGCGCTCTTTCCTGCATCCACAGAAAATTAAAGCTCCTCTGCAAATGTCAGAAATTTACTGTGACATGAAAAGATGCGCTTAGAAGTGTGTCATAACACTCATCTGTCTCCAGAACTGAGGCCTTTGTAGAAATGTGGACGCAGCCGTGACCGCTGCTCCGCCAGGTTTCCTTTTGACCTCCGATACGCTAAAGTCTCCCTCTCATCTACCTGTTGGTGTCCCCAAAAATCATTTTTTTTCACCATCATGTCTCTTTGCTCCTCATCTTTCATTTTCTCACTCTATTGCAGTGGGAGATGTTGCTAGGCAACAGATTAGCTCCTTCCTTTCAAGAAGCAAAATGCAGACCTTGACTCTCTGGGTGCAAGAAAAAAACAGTCTTAGATGAGGGAGCTATTTAAAATACACACACACACACACACACACACACACACACACACACACACACACACACACACACACACACACACACACACACACACACACACACGCACGCACTCTTTTCAGTCAGAGTGTCCAACAGGTGCTACTTTCACAGGTCCGGCTGTTGGCTGACAAAAAAACTGCGGATGAGGGATGAGCAGCATGTTCCTCCACAACCTTAGTCATCATGTTAGAGGGAACAGAGAGGATGGATCATCAGAGTGGCAAAATGTCAACATTTGTACCGAGAACAAGAGATGGATTCTCTCAAATGTAAATGAGAGACCTATAAATATGAGTGAGTTAATGTCAGATCAATGTCAGATGTGTTCTTGTACTTGCTACATACCTGGCACCCAAAATTACTCATTATAACAGCAGAGTAGGGACATTTTGGCTGGTCCTCACAACTTCAAAGGCTTGTTTGAGGGTTAAAACTTAAGGTTTTAAGGTTGGGTTAAACTGTGCTTAGGTTTAGGTTGGGGTTAGAGTTAGCATTAGTTGGGATGGTCAGGGTTAAGGTTAGGAGCTGGGTTATAGATTACATCTATGAAAGACCTCACAAAGATAGAGGTCCAAGGTGCTTAGATGCCTCTGCACATGTGTGTGTGTGTGTGTGTGTGTTTGTGTGTGTAGAGAGATATACACATTGTGCATCTGCTTACTGAGTATACGCTCACAGCGAATAAGTGTTGGCAAATGGCTGCGAAACTGCGTGAATAACTCTGAATAAGTGAGCGAGTGAAGAGGGCGGTGAGAGAATAAAGGGGTGAAATGTGAGCTGAGCCTGCTAATAAGCTAACCTGTGTGAGTGAATCGGTGAGCGAAGGAGAAGAATCCTGTAAAAATATCCAAAATGTGTGTCTGCAGTAGGACTCAGTTATTTAAACGCACATTTGTGCCATTTGTGCAGAGATGAGATGGAGCGCAGGCTCAGACTCGGCTGATCTCCTGATGATCCATTTCGGTGTGTGTTCCTCAGCTCTGTCTGAAAACTTTGCCTTCTCTCTGATGTCACAGTGCTAGATGGCACATTTTGGGGCCTGAAGTGGCAAAAATAACTCTGTTTTAAAACTCAAGATCCCCAAATCACGACGCGTTGAGTCGGAATCGTGCGCACATCTTTCATCAGCAGTTTCATGTGAGAACCAGGCAGGGAGGAAAAAAAACAACCCCTCATTGTTGGGCTGAGAGCTGATGATATCTCCATTCTGGAGGAGACCATCTCCAAATGGAGCTGGAGGTAAGAGGTGCAACAAGCAAACACGCATGAGACGGTGACTAAATGTCCTGCGTAAGTGATGCACAAGGAGGCCTAGAAGACTAATTGAGCGCTGAGACAAACTGGAGTTTCTGGCACAAAGAAGACCCACTAATTGGATTCATTTGAGTCCATTTGCTGTCAGGGAGACTGGGCACTCATGCCCGCGACCCCTCGCTCTTCACGCCACCTTCCTGTCCGCCTCCCACCTATGACATCAACGCAGCCCGGCTCTCATAATGGCAGGAATTATCATGACAAGCAGGACAATGGAGACGCTGCATCCAGGACTGTGTGGGACAGAGGGACAACTTAAGTACTGCTGCATTTAAATAGAAACAAACGCAACTCTGAGTGTCTTTAGTGCGGAGCTGCTGCACAAAGACGCACTTCATTTTTGATCAGACGTTGGAAACACGTTAGATTTAAATTTGTGTGTTTTAATTTAAAATCAAAAGCGGCTCAGGTGCTGCTGGTTTACCTGGAAATTTACTGATATTCTTAAGAATGAGGAAGATAGAGTCCAAACACAGATGGGTGGAGATGCTGCGCCATCATGAATTCCAAACACAGATAGAACCAACTAATCGTGCATGTTTAGCTTTGGGGAGAGTGCAGGGGCCCAGGACTGAACCAGTGACCTTTGCACCCCTGCAGCGACCACTCTAAAAACTCCAGTTTGTCCCAGATTAAACAAATGGAAAACTGATCTTTAGGTTCTCCATCTTGAAGGTCTCTGGAAATGTTACAATGTTAGCTTAGGTATTAGCACAGGCAATGAGCATTGCCCAGTGGATAGCAAGTAGCTAGCATGCTAGCCTGTTAGCTTGCTAAAATCAGTTATCCCAAGCTGAAACTGATGGGGCTACTGACATTCTAGGACAAATCATATCTGACTAAAAAAATTCACAATCATTATCTGACAGATATTTCTCACTCATTAGTTAAAAATAAAAAAAAAACAGCGTGAATGAAATTTCCAAACACTGATGCTGAACCCCGATAAATCACCATCGAGTTAATTTGCAGCAAGTGTTGAAGCCTCCACGAGGAAATTTGTAGTCCGTCATCTTTGAGTATTAACCTTTTGGTGGTTAAACGTTGCCGACTGTGCCAAGAGATAAAGATAGAATCTAACTTGAGGGGAAATGAGCAGATACTGGATGACACATCAGGCAGGACAGCTCCAACTAGCTGCTGTTCCAAGCAACACTGGGCCCTGTCAATATTGACTCCCACCACTAACTAAGACAGTCATCCATTAAGCAGTTGTGGATATATTTTGAAAACAGCATGTTTTCTATAGGGCAAAGATAATAGATAGTAACTGACAAGTGACATTAACAAATAGCACTAGTGCGCTAGTGTAGAAAAGATTTCTATTGTAATAAAATCAAAAAAACATCTTCATTTATCTCTCTTCAGCGTTGACACTCACCTGTGGCCGACAAATCCTCCTTCGCTCCTGCGTGCGCGCTGGATCACAGAGGAGCACATGGCTGTAGGTCAAACTGAGCCAAAAAGGTCACAGGAGCAGCACCTGAAACAGAAACCTTGATTTGATCAAGCACGATCTCTGAATAATTAAAGCTGAGTGAAGTGCACTAATGAACGAGCAGTGAACGTGCGCCCAGAATAGAGAGAAGTCTGAGTGTGACCGGGGGACACGTCAGGGCTCCAGCTTTAGCAACAGATGGGTGTGTGATGTCCTTCTCCCTGCTCCGGTGCTGCTCACACGTCTGATGTGCAGCAGAGGTGACACATTCGCATCTCTCGTTTTTGCACCTCAAAGATCAAATCGGGTTAGTTTTGACGGCACAGCCTGAACCAGGACATGTCTGGCCCATCAGAGCTCCGGGTGGTGTCTGTGCGTGTTTTGGGTCATCTTCAGGCCCAAGCTAATGCTGAAATACAGCCATGGACGAGGAAGAGGAGAAGGCTGAGTCATCCAGTAAGAAATATGAGATGTAAACACACACACACACACACACACACACACACACACACACACACACACACACACACACACACACACACACACACACACACACACACACACACACACACACACAGGCACGAGCGGTTTGGCCAGGAATACAGAATACAAGGCAGACAAACAGAGACAGAAGCAAGTAAATCTGCAGCTGTCCAGCCTGGTGCAGCTGATTCATCCAGCAGGACTCACACTGACAGACACCAAACAGGCAGCCACAGCTATTTTTGAGAGACTTTTCTTCTCAACAACAAAACAGCCACAAAACACCTGTAAAATGTGATGTATCTGAATATGAAAGATGATTTTCATGCTAACAAAAGATGTAAGGCGTGCAACGCTAGGAGGCGTGCGCGCGCGCGCGCGCAAAAGTGAAACACACCCTTCTGATCTATTTTGGGGGGATCCAGATGTAAAATCAGGGTCTGAGTGAGGGGGCGCGCCTCCCGGTCCTTGAGTCCTGAGTTCTATTTTTAGCGGCAGCGACGCTACCCCGAGTGAGGCAGCTTTACCGGGTGCGCGCCGACTTGCGCGTCACACCATTCAGAACTGGCTCATTCAAATGGGCCGGAGCTTCTGAGGAGCAGCAGAAGCCGCTCTGACGCGCAATAACACACCCAGAGATGCGTTCTGAGAGGCTGCTGGGGTGTGAGGCTGCTTTCAGGCAGTGTGTGTGTGTGTGTGTGTGTGTGTGTGTGTGTGTGTGTGTGTGTGTGTGTGTGTGTGTGTGTGTGTGTGTGTGTGTGTGTTTTGACTGGTCGCTGATTTTATTAGCTCATACTCTCCCAGGAAATGAGTTAGTTTCGTCATTAATCAGCAGCTTGTGAGATGATTACCCATCGAGCAGCATTAAAAGCAGACGCGTGAACGTCACACGCCTTGTTTTTGTTCCCATGTACGTAAATTCCAAATGGCGGCGGAGACGCGAATGTCTGAAACAACACTTTTCCCCCCCGTGTTTGGTATTTACGGTTCATTCATTACGGATTCGGTTGATGTTCATTCATAAAAGGCGACGCGGGGACGACGTGAAAGCGTCCCCGGCACCCACGTCCGCCTGCCGGGGCTCTGCAGAGGACCGCGGGGGGCGTCGTCAGTGTCGCATCGACGGTGAGATGTGGTTAAAAAGCATCGAACGACCAGCTGTCGCGTTCCCTGCCGGCTCCGGGGCAAACAGGCAGCACCGCCGAGCTCAGGTGTCAGACATATAAACACAGAGACCTCCTTAGTATGCATCCCCGCACATCCCCCCCCTCCGCCCTCCCTCTCCTCCCTCTCCTCCTCCTCCTCCTCCTCCTCCTCATCAAATACACCGGAGTCCGGTGACTCCGTTTACGTTTTACGCATGCTCCGCCCCTTACTCGGTTTTGTCCAAATCGGGCTTTTTGCGTCGCCGGAGCTCCCGATTTCAGGCCGACGTCATCAGCGAGTAGAGGGAAGAGCTGACGTCGAGCGAGAGTCACCGAAGGGAGAGGGCGTGGGGGAGGGCGGGCGAGGGAGGGGGGGAGCCTCGGCGCCGCTCAGGCTGATCGGAGGCAGATCCGTCCTCCTCACCCCTCCCGCCTTCCTCCACCCCCCTCCCTCCGTTTTACGTCGGAGTCGGTGCGCTGGGAGCCCCCCTGCTCCGGCGGAGTCCCAGGCTATAAAAGTCACCTGCGAGCAGAGTCCCTCAACCAGCTTCACGGGTTCCGGGCTTCAGTGCGAGTGAGACGGCGAACGCACAGCCGCCGAATCACCTGCTGCCCCACGGATCCAGCAGGCGACCAGCCACCAGAGCTGGACGCTGCGGCGGAGCCACACCAGCCAGGGGAAAGGTTTGAAAACCACTCTCCGGACAGCAAAAAGAGCTGATATGACAGCCCAGTGAGAGGACCGCAGAGCTTCTCCTCTAACCTGACATCCGAGAGGCAGAGACCGCAGCCGAAGCCTTCAGCCGCACTCCGCTCACAACTCCCCAACTCCGCCGGGGCAGACCTCCGCAGTTCACCGCCGACCACCGACCACCATGTACCGCTCGACCAAAGGCGCGTCGAAGGCTCGACGGGACCAGATCAACGCCGAGATCCGGAACCTGAAGGACTTGTTGCCGATATCCGACGCAGATAAAGCGCGGCTCTCATACCTGCACATCATGTCCCTCGCCTGCATGTACACCAGGAAATCCGTCTTCTTCACTCACGGTAAGAAGGAATTTGTTCGTTCTCGTCGGCGATACTTAATGAGCGCAGAAGAATAGAATGATTCCAAAGGACCTGTTGATGTGACAGCGCTGCAGAAACACCACAGTGAAATCAACAAGTGCTTTAGTGGCTCTGCAGGCTGCTGTCTGTGCAGAGAGCCCCCCTTCAGCCAAGCCTGAGGGGGAGCGATCGATCAGGTCACGGCTGCTGGAGCTGATGAAACGGCGCCGTTACAGGTGTCGCTGTCCGCGGTGCTGACAGCACCGGCGTGTCGCCGGTGCAGCAGCGTCGCTGTCCGCGGTGCTGAACCCCCACTGCGGACGCTTCCGCCGCCGCCGCTGCCGCAGAGATTGAACACGGTGGTTCTGGCTCGGTTCAGGTTAATTAACGAAGCTGAAAATGACTCTTGTTTCCTAGGAGCCGAGCCTGGTGCCGGCGTGGAGGAGAGAGCAGGATTCCTGTCTCTCCAGGAGCTGTCAGAGTTGATGCAGGCGCTGCCCGGGTTCCTGATGCTCCTGACGGCAGAAGGGAAGCTGCTGTACCTGTCAGACAGCGTCTCCGAGCACCTTGGACACTCCATGGTGAGTCCAGCGGAACCAGTTTGTTTGCGGTTAGTCTAAAATTCCCCAGGCTGTGGCAAACATGTTCCTTTTGTTCGCTTCTCCAGGTGGATCTGGTGGCACAGGGGGACAGCGTGTACGACATCATCGATGCCTCAGATCACCTAATCACAAGGACCAACCTGTCCACATCCACATCTCTGGAGATGGGTAAGACAGAGTGTATGCATCAAATGCAGATGTTGGCCTTTTCTTCATCGACTGTGGCCGCTCAGCTTTTCCAAACCTCAACTCTCTGCAGATCGCTTGTTCCGCTGCCGTTTCAACACGTCCAAGTCAGTGAGGAGGCAGAGCACGGGCAACAAGCTGGTCCTGATCCGAGCTCGCTGTCTCTCCCTGCCACCCACCGCTAGTTCCTACTGGACCTCCAACCCCATCTGGGTGTGTTTCTGCTGTCCTCTCGATCCCCACCCCACCCGCTCTGGCCCCGGGACAGAAAAGGAATCCACCTCCGCACCTCCCCGGGCCGACGCCAACCTGTTCCTGGCCTGCTTCCACTCGCAGCACGCTCGGGACCTGAGGCTGCAGAGCGCCCAGGACAGGTGAGCTCACATTCAGCTCCACCTGTCGCTTTCATGAGACCCCACCTGCTAAGCAGATGATGTAAAGTGGGGTGCAACGTTGCCGTGCTAATGCATCGCCGCCCACTCTCCCCTGCAGCGTGAGCGCCTATCTTGGCTTTGATGCGACAGCTTTAAGCTCCCGCTCCTGGTACAGCCTCCTCCACCCACAGGATCTGTCACATGCCTCCTCTCAGCACCGCAGCCTATGTAAGTATACTTTTCACACATACATAACTAGCAGTTACAACCATCCAGACCCACGCGTTGTTCCCACTGGCACACATCCACGCAGCCAAACACACTACGATGATTAATAGGATTACAGGCTGATGCCAACTCTGTGACTCTTCTGTGAACAGTGAGGGAAGGAGGAGAGGGCAGAGCTGAAATGGTGGTGCGCGTGCAAGCCCAGGACGACTCCTGGGTTTGGCTTTACATGGTCCTCCAGTTGCAGCCTGGAGAAATCCCCATTAGCAGCAACAACTACATCATCAGGTATTTACCGCTGTTATCGAAGACAAAATCTTGATTTACTGAGAGAAACATGATTGTAACTTGCCTTTTTTCCCCCCCTCTCCGCTTTGCCATCTTCCCCGCAGTGAATCCGAGGCCTGGGCTGTGCGTCAGCAGTTGACCGCGGAGCAGAACCAGCTGACGTTGGTTCTGGGCGCTGGTGTTTCTCAGCAAGAAAGCCTGAGCCTCCAGTCTCCAGAGACCCTGTCCAGCCCTGACCAAGTGTTCACCCCGGGCAGCAGCGGCCTGTCGGGCCAGTCCTTCGACTTCAGCACGGCTGGCTGCAGCGTGGGCTCCTCTGACGAACCGGGGAGCTCCGCCGCCGAGGCCATGCAGCTGGAGGGCGATCCTCGCTCCAGTATCTCCTCCCTGGAGGAGGAAAGCTTCTTTCAGCAGCATCCTACAGAAAGCCCCTCCTCTCCCACCCCGGTCACCGTGGAAACGGTAACAGACTTAGACTTTTTAACGCAGAACATCCTCCTGCCGCCGTCCTTCCAGCTGGACCCGCCGCTGCCGGCTCTGCCCCTGCCTCTGCCCCCTGTCCCCACCTCGCAGGAGCAGCAGACTAAGGAGTTTGTGTGCACGCCGCCCTACACTCCCCAGATAGGCGGAGCCAGCTTCCCGTTCGGGGAGCCCCTCTTCAGCTTCGATCCCACAGGCACCACCACTCCTCCTCCCTCTGCAACAACGACCACGGCCTCCACCTCACTGGCTCCTGCTGCGTCCTCCTCCGCCCCACCAACTACCACCCCCAGCCCCGCGCCACCAACGACGCTCTCCACCAAACCCCCACTCTCGCTTCCCTCTCTTTCCACTGATTTCCTCTTCTCCATCGACACCTGCGGCAGCACCTTGTACGAGAAACTGCCTCCTACGCCCGACAGCCCTGGAGATGGCGACTGCACAGTGATGACCCTGCCCGAGGTCCGGGGTCCGTTGTACGTAGATGTTCCACTGGGGCCCCTGCAGTGCCCCCCTGAGGGTCTCCTCACCCCCGAGGCATCCCCGGGTAAACAGCCCTGCCTCTCCTTCTTCTCCCTGGAGAGAGAGAGGGAGAAGGAGAGGGCAGAGATCTCCCTGATTGCCCAGCACATCAGCTCCCTGGCAGAGGGGTTCTACCTGGATCCTCTCCTGTCCAAACTCTCTCCCTCCTCCATGTCGCCCTCATCCTCCCCACCTTCCCCCTTCATGTCTCCCGCCATAGAAGCTGCTGATGAGGATTCCCCCCACCTGCACACGGAGATGTATCCCGTCAAAGCGTGGAGAGGTCTGGACGTTCCCATCTTCCTCAGCGACGATGATTCTCTGTTTGAAGAGAGCATCATAGACACCCTCTTCCACGACAACATCATCCCTCAGTCCCACTGCCTCTCCTCGCCGGTTCCCTCAACCTCCCCCACTCCCTCCAGCCCCGTCTCTCCTGAAACCCCAGTTTGCTGGCACCAACCCTCCCCATTTGAGGGAGTGGGCCACTTCTGTAGCGTCCAATCGGCGCAATGTAACCCCACGGCTAGGTGCGGGGCAACTGTGGTCGCCGAGGCTGGGGCAAAGGTGGAAGGGGAGGGGCTAGCGGAGGAAGCGATGGAGATCGAGGTGGCGTCATCTCCTGTGTCCTCCTGCTCTTCCATCCCAGGTTCCCCTCCCCTCATCCTCACTGCCTCCCCCAGCTCCGCTACTTCCACGCCCATTAGGTCACCCGCGCCTGCTGTGTCTTGCACCCAGTCCCTCCTGGAGGAACTGGCCGTCCTGGAACCCATGTTTGGGGCAGGTGTCTCTATCGCCCCTGGCTTAGGGCAACAACCTGAGTTGTATCAACTCCAATGTCATCCATCGCCACAGTGCTTCCACAAAGGTGAGAATCGTCCCCCTTTTTCACTCTATTCCCTTTTAAGAGAATTTAATAGAAAGCATCACTAAAACCCTCTTTCCTTTTTGTCTTCCAGATGGGAGTGGAAGTGTTCCTCCGTTCTAAAATAAGTCTGTGACTTACTTCATTAAGTATGGCATATTGTCATATTTTGTGGAGCCCCTTTTACTGAAAAGTGAAAAATAATTAAATGTATAAATATACATGATGTATATACAACCTGAGGACTTTAACTCCTACATGTCTGCAAAGAACAAAGATTGGCTTAATATTTTTGTTCAGTAATCAATTTCAAACCCGGTGCAATATTTCCACGAAGGTGCGACCAGATGGACCCACGACTGGCTGGGTTCTGAGTCCATGTGGTCCCTTTCAGCTTCTCTGAGACCCGAGCTTCAGATGCGATCAGACAGAGAAACCTCTCTGAACTCGTAAGCGCTATTTCACCTCCAGACGCGCATTGGTATTCACTCGTAGTGAAACAATTGTGTTGAACAACAACAGACAAAAAGGTCTTTTCTTGCTACTTCAAAGGGAGACGTATTATAGCACTTTTGCCTGACATGCAGCGACGCAAACCCAAACCTCAAATGTATTCAAAGTCAAATGTTTACAATTTTATTTTGCACACTATTGGAATGACGGCTAACCACGTGTCCGGATCAGACAGATTTCAGACGTCTTCTCTTTAATATTTCAACATCGGAACTGTAAATCAACCTGCGATACTTTGAGCTTTGAGTTTGCTGCTTCGAACCTTTAACATTTCATATGTGTACCAGTGTGATGTGCTCACAAAACCAACCTGTGGTGAGATCTTGGCATGCAAATATCTCAAGAACGCTGAAAGTTTCCATTGCTTTTGCCAGAACAAACGCCAAACAAGAAATTGTCTGGACGCTTGCCGGAGCTGCAACCACGCCACCGACCTGCGGCTCCGTTGTACTGTACATTAAACTCTGAATGTGGGCTCTTCGGGCCCCTCTCGGCATGACTGCAGTCAGCTGGATATTGTTGCGGCATCAATATTTGCAATGCTAGCAGCTTACAGCAGCTCCTGCATGCCTGAAACGACCTTGACCCGCTGAACTCTGAACTCTTTCTTAAGTCCATTTTCAACATGGACGTTTACATTGATGCTCCACTGGAGTGCGGTGTAGGGAGGCACAATTGACTATGTGAATGAGCAATTCTTCTTTTTTGAGAGGGGCTAGAATACAAAGGTTTTGTTTTAAAAAATGAAATTAGGGATTGGTGTCATTTCTATTCAGTTACCAAGCGACACGGGTTGAGAATGGTACTATTCCCATGGTGTCGACATGCTCACGTAGAGTTGTCTACGGTCAAGTAAAGGATTGATTCCTACGTTCTAGCTATTAAAGGCTAAGTTATTATACATGTGTAAAATTATTATATTGTACGTGTGATATTTGAAAAAGATGTTAATGCATATGCATTATGTCTGTGGATATAGGCATATGTTCTTTTCAGAGAGATTGTACACATTTGTACATTTGTATGTTACTGTTCCTGGTCTGTATAAAAAAAGAGAGAGATTTTTATTGCACAAGATGGACCATATTCTAGATATTTTCCTGCAGAATGGACATTGTGGACCAGTGTTCTATTGTGTTGCTTATAAGTGTATTTGGTTGTCTTACAAATGCATTTATATTAAAGTGCACTTATTGCGACTGATGAAATTGTGTCATCACATTCGAGCCCCTTGTTCTTCCCTCGTCATCATCATTATCATCATCATCGGCATCATCATCAGCATCATCATCACCGTCCCTGCCTCCTCACTCTCTCCCTCCCTGCACGCTCTCTTCCACTTCTTCCCCTGGAGCTACTTTCGCTCAGCAACAGCACTGACGCACACACATGACGAGACAGAATGAGACACTATCTGACTCACACTGACGCACACTCTTGGCATTGAGGGATTTTTTTTTTTTTTTTTCCTTCTTGCTTGCGCATGTGCACAGTTAGCCTCCCACTTTGGATGATGCACGTACACGCATAATAGTAGGCATATGCCCCCACCACCACCACCACCACCACCACCACCGCCACAGCTCTTTACAAATCACGGTTGCCCACTTGTGTACCTGCAACTCTGTCACAGCTCGGTGTGGTGTAAGACTCCATATATAGGCATTCCTGGTTGAGAGCTCTGAGTGAAACAGCCTCCTGTTTATTCTCAGCCTCCATTCAGAAAGATCAGAGAGGGGAGGGGTGGGGAAGGAGAGGGGGAGGAGGCAAAGGAAGGGTGAGGGGATGCTAAAATAGGTACAGTAAAGATGGACGTGAAGCAAACTGGGGTAAACCAAAATTCCAAGAGAAAATAACAAATAAATTTGGATGTTAGATATCAGGGAAAGATTTTTTTGTTGGCTCATGTATTCGAATGCCATCTACCTTATTCTCTGTTCTCATCTGTGCTTCACGCAGTCTGTAAACACAAAATGTATATAAGGATGTAGATAAGGCAGCCGGTGAAGATTTTCTGCATGAAAAACCTTTGTCGCGTCGACGCTGCCGCGTTAGGGAGGAGGCGCTGCACAGCTGAATGCTGCCATCATGTGGATGATACGGGTTACTGCAAAATATAATGCATCAATTTAGGAAATCATAAAACCAAACTGACAAAAGCCATTTTCACCAAAGATAATGATAAGCTGGCTCACATGGTAAAAGTTTAACTCAAACATTAGTCAATTAATCCAAAATTCCAGATTACGAGGGAATAATCAGATAATTGTGCGTGACATCTTCGAATCATTTTACCATCATTTTTTTTCCTGTTCCTTATATAAGTATCTTAATTTGTTTCACCAAAAGTCCAAAACTCTGAGAATCTTTCTAGAAGAACTACAAGGTAAAAACTGAATCTTCAGTAATGTTGGGTTATTGAACTCCTACGTGGCATGCTCAATAATCGATGACTGCAGCTCCCCACAGGTTGGTGAAATCTGTGTCTTGTGCGTGAGAAACCATCCGCGCAACCTGAACGGAAGCAAACAGCTTCCGGAAGTTTTAATAATAGATAATAACATCAAACGGCTGCATGTACAAATCCTTCCAAGACACGCGATTACTGTTTCATTAGCTCGGCTCAGATGAAATGGAACACAGAGGGTCATAAATATTCTCTGCCTCGGAGACGGGAGATAAAATCCCCCCCCAGGAGCTCCTGCAGGAGGCTTCTCTTTTCATTCCAACAGTTTAATAACAGTCCTTCACGACAGTCCGACCTGAAAATGTTTTCAATTTCACTGCTGAAAAGAAATGGTCCTCCCTGGCATTAGTGCGGAGGAGGAGGTGGGAGTCTGGACAGCCGCAGGCTGAGCAGGCTCCACACATCTGGGCCAGGCCTCCTCAGTCGTGAAGCCCCTGCAGCGAGACCAAGAGCTTTGAGGTTCCAGCACCACTTTAGTCATTCCCCTTTCCAATGTGCACACGATTATTTATTAAGCCTTTTTCTAATAATATTAACATCATTTTTTGTGTCACTGTGCATTTTTGTGTGTAAATTATTTTGATGAAAAGCTTAATGATCACCTAATTTGTTGAATTTACAGCAAGTTAATATTTGACATATGTGGTCATAAACCATTAATATTTTAGTCTTTATTATCAAAATAAATGAAGCCAGGCGTTTGTTTTTGATGTGCTGTCTGACCTAGAGGGAAATAAGGACAGAAACACAAATCAAGAAACAACAGTTTATTAATCTCAGACAGAAAAAGAGGAAGGGGGCTGCTGGCGGGGCGACGTTGAAGGTCGCTATTTCTTCTTGCCTGACGAACCTTCAGCTGCGGTGGCTGCGGCCGCTGCTGCGTCAGCCTTCAACTTCTCCTCCCTCTGCTCCAGGAAGACTCTGTACTCATCAGCTGACAGACTGAGCACAAGGGGAATAAACACTGAGCTCAGTGGTGAGGGTTTCCTCCAGTTCCACACCGCTTTGTATTTTAAGTTTGAGCCTCGGCACAGAGCTGTGAGATCAACCAGAAACCCGGCGAGAAATCGACCGTCAAACACCCAACATCTCTTCCTAAAACACTTCTACATCCTAATGCGCTGCAGCTGCAGGAGGTGCTGACTTGAAAGGAGGAAGGGGAAGAGTAGATCATCATTAATTGAAGAGCTGGTGAAGGGTGAGTATGAAAGTATGAAAAGAAAGCCCGTAACTGAAAATGAGGAACACAGAAGTGGTTCAAAATCAAAGACTGATGGGTGCAGACGCTACTGTGTAGAAGATAAACAGATTTAAACTCCTCCTGCAGATTAAAAACATCTTTTAGCCTCTGCCTAGACATCTGGTATATTGGAGAGTTCAATCCATGAAATAACTTAAGAATTTCTTTCATGTTAATGTTGATTTTAATTTTGCAGCTATTTTCTGTCCAATCCTGTAAACTAACAATCTCCTTTATATCCTCCTCTGTGAACATCCCGTGCAGAACATAAATATTGCTGTTAAGTCAACACAGGACATATAGTTATTTCTGTTTCTAGTTTGGAAACTGCATTATTACGTTATCCTATATAATACCTGATGGTAACAGTCATGTCAAGTCTAATTAAACCAGCTAACAGACCAGATCACTATTTTACACTGGCCTGTTCTTGTGGGCTGTCGAAGGCCTTCTGAGCAATAATCGATCGGCATCTTGCTATGCCACACCTGATGTTTATATTTTTGCTCAGTGTGGATGGCAACATAGCAGTCACATTCTTCAAAATGACACAAACACTGAATAACAACATTCATGCTGGTTTGTGAAGTACTACAGCTACTACTGCTTCTGCTATTACTCATCCTACTAGCATTACTACTATTCTACTAATCCTTTAGCTGTTGCTACTATTGCTAATGCTAATGTTACCACGACCACTGTTACTGTTGCAACAACAGTATTACTAAGCACTACCAATGCTCTCACTACTACCAGCATGACAAGTACTACTACTATTACTACTACTGCAAATAACAATAACAAAGTACATGTAAATATCAGAACGATGAATATTCACCCACCGCATGCATAGATAATTAGTATTAAAGTATTTGTGGGTTTGCTCTGGTTTTAGTAAAGATGACTGAAACAGGATTGATGTCTGCATGCTGTTGTCTAATCTGTCCTCTGTGAGGACAGAGACAGCATCTGCTCCTGACACCACCATCTTTCACTGGCTGCTGCAGAATTTCGCTCAATTATGCTTTGAGAATTACAGAAATGAAAGAATTAGCCTTGGCCGTCGGGTCATGTTTGTGCTATTCCCAGGTAACAGGAGGACGTTATCAACGCACTAACCGTAGAGAGGGCACTTACTCATTGACAACCTTGATTCCCAGCGACCGAGCCGAGCCTATTATGCATTTGACGACTGTTTCCATGGAGGAATTCCTCATTTTGAAGCACTCATCCTGGGCTTTGACCTGGGCGATCTCATACACAGCTCTCACAGACACCATCCCCGCCGTCTCATGGCCTTTGCACACAAAGGATTTTAGATCAGAGAGGTAAAAAAAACCCCCACAAGAACACAAAAAAGAGGAAAAGGTGGGTGCTGATAATGATGTAGAGGCAATGTTAGAACAGCTGCACTCAGACTGGAAGGTTCCTCACACAGCAAAAGGTAAAAATGTATAATTCTCTTTCTGCCGTCATTCTGCCACATGAATATAACATCAGTCGATGGATGCTGGGGCAGACGGACGTTACAGAGACAGCTCAGAAGGTAAAATCTGCAGCGGGGACCAGGACGCGTCCACAGCAGCACGCCTCACCTGTTTTTCCAGCCCCTTTTGCGATGCCCGCGGCTTGTTTGAGGAAGTACGACACCGTGGGCTGGCCGATCTTCAGGTCATAGGTCCTGTCGGGCTGCGGAGACAGGGGAAGTAAAGCGTACCCTACAGATGAGAGGAACCCAGCTGTAAACCCCATCCTCAACCCTGCAGAGATGTGCGGTCATGCATTCGTTTTCTTTATCACCGCCAGACACATTTTTGCATCCATAGAACCTGTAATGACAAAGGTCACGCACGTGTGACCTCCAGGGTCTCCTCAGCACCACTTTTTCTAACGCTTTTCATTCTGGCATAAGACCTATTTCATAAATCCGGCTCAGAAAGCCAAACTGATAAATAACCAGAGAAAAGTTTATTTTGGATTAACTGTTATCTGTCACTGAGAGGAAATATAATTAAGCCCAACAAAAGGCAATAAAGTCTGACCTGAGCAGCAATTACCTCCCAGCAGAGAGAGGTTTCCTCCACGTACGGGAAATGTGCTGACGGCAAGAGACTGGCGAGTGTAGATTTAATAAGATTTCAAAGGGGACAATAAAACAATATTTGATGAGACTATTGTTGATCGAACTGCTCTCAGAGTATCTGAGAGCCGGTGTACAGTGTTCCTGTGACATCCTCCAGCCACACCTTTAATATTTACGACTAAACCTCTTCTGTATTAATGGCGTTCCGCTCGGCCTCAGCTGTTGAGTATTTTTAATGCTAATTCAAATATTTAGCTGAAAGCAGCGGCGTGATTAAAAAGTAATGTCTGACAAAGCCTCAGGCGTGCCCTCAGAATTCTAATCTTGTTATTGTCTGTTTGCATACGGATAAAGGATGAGATACGGGTTAATTAATGCTGGTGGCATTGTTGTTCCTGTTGGACAGGACCTGGTGGAGCGCCGTTCCCAGAATTAACGCCAGACACCAGAGCTCCCGCCCTGCTTATCTGATCCTCCGACGGAAAGTGAATGTCAAAGCCCTTCCCCAAACCAACGCGACACGTGCGCCGCCGACACGGCTGACGTGAGAGACGAGATGAGATATGTTAATGTCTACACATTCGACTTGCCTATGGAGTACGCACGCGTCAGGAACAGAGGGAACTCAGCTCCGAACATGGCCGACAGATGGCAATGACGGACAGCAGCAGGAGTTGAGTGTGAGGGCAGCAGGAGTGTGAGGGCAGCGCTGTTCACACCTTTGAAAGGATTAGCCTGTGCAAATGCCACCTTTACACATGTTTATTCAGTAATGGGGCCACAACTGAATACACACAAAGAGCTGTGTGGCGGGTCAGGCTCTGCATGCATAAATACAGCGGCCCCTCACGCCACTTCTCTGTGTAATTCCCAATTCTTAGGTGCACTAAGTGCTTCTGGACTCCCGGCTCCTCTGGGTATTGCTTCATTAATGAATGCAAATGGCAAAGGCTTAATTCAGTTGAAGAGTATGAATAATGGAGGGGCCTGGTGCTGCTCTGCAGCCAGTGGATTTAACCACAGACTGAGTGGAGGGTTTACCAAGCGTGAAAAGGTCAGAGATGGGTTAGAAATACCAACGGCGTGCTTCAGAGACGCACCTTCACGTGGATCTTGATTGGGAGAGGGATTCCCTCCTTCAACTCCTTGGTTTTCTCATTGAAGTCCTTGCAGAACTGCCCGATGGGGATTCCTCTCTGGATGGGAAATAAACATGGAAGAAAATGACGGGTGGTCTTGTTAAAATGTATGAGAAGTCAGAGCTGGAAAACATTCAGATGTCACACTGTGTCACACGGCGCTGGCAGAATGCAGATGCCTCCGTGCCTGTCACTCAGTCACTCGCAGACCCTCAGAAAGAATGGAATAAATTCACACAATCGTCATATATATATGACGAACGTGTGAATATATTCCATCCCGGAGTGTTCATGTGCATTAGATTCTGACTGAATTTTTACTAATACACATACTGTGATGCATCTGTGTGTGTGTGTGGGGGGGGGGGGTGTTGGTGGGCGCAGTGTTTGTCCCAGACAGCTCATTTGGGGCAAGACTGTCACTCGAGCTAGGAAGGAATGCACGTTGGTGCACACAGCCAGAAAAACCCAGTGATGAATGATACTTGTGCAAGGCCGACCAAAGCAAAAGCAGAATGGATGTTTGACAGTATGTCAACAAACGAACTCCTCATATGAGCCGTTCCTCTTCGGAGGTGAATGCAGCGGCAGAGACTAATACAAAAACAAAAAAAAAAATCTAATTATTACATCTCAAACTTGAACTGGCCTTCGAGCGCCATCCTGCACAAAAGCAACACGCTGATTGAAATGTTTCTTTCACAAATGAGAAGGAGAGGGGGGGAAAAATGGAGGCACTTGTACGGTATGCACTGGCAAGCCTTCATCATTCCACAACAGAGAGAAATCACAGCTTTGGGTTCTAATAAAGGATCTGATGAAAAGTCAGTCATCCAAAGACACTATCCAACGACAGGAAGCGGGCGGCATTTATTTGAAGCTAACGGAGTGGAAAGTTCTGTGATCATCATTTCCGCTAAAGGCTTGAAAAGCACCTGATGAATGCTGATCAGTCCCATCTCGACGATGCCGTTACTTCATCGGTGACTGAAACGCTCCTCATTACTTTGGCGTTTCTGTACGACTGCCAGCGCAAACACGTTCCAACTTAAATGTCAACACGCAGCACTGTGAATCAAGGCAGGTTATTGTTTCTGAGTTGATGGATAGTATTTGAATTGCAATATCCAATTAATAAAATGGAATGCAGCCATGTCCCAAAAGCCCTTGCTTCGCTCTACCTTCCCTCCCCTCCTGTGCTTATTATTAGTAATCCCTTGTCAACATCTCCGGCTTCTTATTCATGCCCTTCCCTTCCTCTGCATCATTTTAAAATGCACGAAAAGGTAAATAATCGGGGGGGTGAAGCGGTGAAGAAAGTCTAATTAAACATGGATTAGCATAAAGGCTGTGAGGTAAGGCTATGAGTCAAAACAAACCCTCAGGTTCTGCCTCATGCCTCCAGCTCCTGCCATCTCTCTCTGTTCAGCCCATGTCGGATAATGATCTCTCCCACTGACGCAGATGGCTCTTTCATAGCACACAATGCCATGAAAGGGCTCCCTGACCAGGCAGAGATCATCCCCGACGCTTCTAAAATATGCTTAAGCACGGACAGGGAGGCACTAAGCAGGGAGGAGAGAGTCCTCTGCAGACAGGCAGAGGAAAACACTTTGCTCGGCCTCCATCCATGAAAGACAGCGCTAAAAAAGGCTGGCGCAAACACCAACAAAAGGGTGCAAAGCGGCGAATAGGAAAGACTAGAGATGTGACCCACTTGGGGATAGACAACAGTTATATTCCGTACACAGTTAAATATGCACCCGAGACAGGAAGTCACTCTTAATGAAGCTACAGGAGAGTCCGAGCGTCTGGGCTCCTCCAGATGTGTCAGCAGCCTCTATTTTGGCTTCGGGCTGTTCAATAGTGTAACTGCAGCCGTTACTGAAACATGATGTTCGGTCAGCCTCTTCATGTGGAGAGGATCCACTCCTCCACCTTTAGGCGACATTTATCAGAGCGAGAGATCTGGAACATTAACGTGGTCAAATCTCTAACCGCGCTCCCAGCATCCAGACATCTAATCACCCTGGAGTCCAAACTGCCGAATAAATCCTCTCTTCCACCGTGACTGATTAGAGCCGGGTGCTCTCCAGTATAAAATGGCTGCAGCCCGTCATCCGAGGTGGGGGCCTCCCTTCCAGCTTTGGATAAGGACGTTTGGCCGAGCATCTTCAAAGACCTCGGAGATCCTGGGCACCAGGATTACGCTGTCGTCTACAGAGATGTAGATGACAGCAGCGGCAGTGCTGAGTATTTACTATATGACGAATCAAAGATCAGTGCGGCAGTCTTATTACTTCTAATTATAAGAGGAACTACTCATTTGCAATTAACATCCAGGAAGCGTCCCTCTGAACTGACCCCTTCCACCATATACTCTCTAGTGCTTTTTGACACTCCTTCTGTGTTAATGTGATTGGCCTTTCAGCTTCAGCAACTCTTTTTAACAAGATGAAGCCCTGCTCTGGCAGGACTTGTGGTGTATGTGTGTGTGTGTGTGTGTGTGTGTGTGTGTGTGTGTGTGTGTGTGTGTGTGTGTGTGTGTGTGTGTGTGTGTGTGTGTGTATAAGGGAGAGACAGCTGAGGTGTATTAAGGTTGTCAGCAATAGCTGCTGATATTTGAACAATGGGGGTGGGGAGGTTTGACCGACGAAAGCGTCGGAGGGGAAGTAAAGCGAAGGCCGCAGGAGGTCCTCATGAATATGGGAGGGTGCCTGTATGTTTATTTATGACAACCTTAGCCTTATTACAATCTGACAAGAGCATCAGTTCAGTTATGGATATGTGGGAATATTAAGCTGCCACGGAGTGCTGACGGCAGGGAAATATTCGCCGTATGCGGTCGCAGGTGGTTTTGCATCCGAGAGAATGGGGGAGAGTTTGTGTGTGTGTGTGCGTGTGTGTGTGTGCGCGTGTGTTTGTGGGTGGGAATAAGGGGGTATGAAGGAAAGCAGAGATGAGATGGTGGCAAATAAAAAAAAAGAGCAGGTGAAGAGAAGCACTGCATAGCAGACGGAGGGCAGAGGATTAGGCCTTGGGGCAGGAGGCTGGATGAATTGCCCCTGGCAGGAAGCAAGAGGATAAATGAGCCCAGGTGGGTGACCCAGACAAGGCCTGTGATATGGTGGAAGGTGTCGCAGTGGAGGCTTGTAGGGGGACAAGGTTAATTAAACACTTTGGTGTGAAACACCCTCATTCATTATCTTCATTATCGCTTTCGTTTAATCTGCTCTGCTGTTAGCACTTCATCACATTCGGCCGCCTGTTGAGTCCACACACACAGCTGATTAGATTTCATGTAAAACCCTCAACAGCAGAGGCAGAATCTGTAAGTAAGAGGAGGAGCAGCCGCTGAGATTAGGTCGAAAGCACACAGCAAACCATAAATCCAGTTCACGGTGGACATTCATTTCACTTGATCTTGCGCTCTGAATTGGGTGGATTAGTCTTAAGTGGAAAATGAAAACGGTTTTCACCCCCAGTCTCTAGTCAACTGGAGCAGACATGCAGCCCCAGAGTCGGGGGAGTGCTGCTCAGATGGACACGAGTGGAGGACTGACAGAGCGAGCCAAATTCAGCGACTCGTCTTTACAACAATAACAGCGATGGGCCAAAACTCTTGTTGCAGACTGGATCCTTGCTTGGAAAACCCGCTGCCTTGACTTTGGTTGCTGGCACAAAAGAAGAATCTGTTGTTTGGAGCCTTGGTGAAAGCAAACGAGCGAGCTGGGCCAAGGTGGAATGAAATGGATTGCATCATGACAAAACATCCCATTTTCAACTCCATTAGGTCTCCCTCACAGTCCTGACAGTCTTGTGCTTTTTGCCACTTCACATGATTAATCACGTGTGGAGGCTGCAGCCGGAAACACAAGCATGAAGTGCAGGCTGGAGCCAAACACGAGGCTCCCTGACCAGCGGAGGAGACACACAGCAGTCTGATTTTAACAAGGCGAGGGAGATTTTAAAGCTGCACTAATGAAAATCACATTTCTGTCCTGGTTACCATCCTCACACGTGTCTTTTAATGTGCTCGGACACAGAGTATGGCAGACATTTCTGTCTCATTTCTCTGCTCCACCATCGACATTCTGACAAAAATACAACAGGCAGCACAGAAGCTCCACAGAGAAAACTAATGAAGCCATCCCTTCAACTCCGGGGCATGAGGATGAACGCTCTCAAAGGCGGTATCAAAGGTGAAGCTAACCACCTTGATGCATCATCCCGCATGTGTAATGACCGCCTCCTCTTCTTGGAAATCTGCATCTGCTTCCAACTTGTCGGGGGCAATTAGCCTGATGTTGTCGTTTTGCAGCACATTGGGGTAGTTTAAAGCACAGCCTGAGCCCACAGAGGTGAAGCTCCAGCTGCAGCACAGGGGCTAAAATACTGCATACCTCCAAATGACAGATGTAGCAATGCATTAAACAACAATTTTAAGCCATGGGGGATTGTTAACTGACTTTCAGGGGTTATCTGTCAGCTAGTGTCGATTTCTTTCACATAAAAATAAACAGTTTTACGCACCAGGCTGATGCCTTTGGTTTTATTCTCAAGCGTCTTCCAAACTTTCCCAATCATGTCTGAGGTGAAAAGTGATGACTGCGCTGTACCGTGGTCAGCCTGTCCACCCGGCTGCCCACTTCACCCTCCTCTGCTATTCTCACTGTTCTGCCTTGTCCTTTTTCCTATACTCATTCCCCCTCTAGTCTGAAAGTGAGCTAGCGCGGAGAATGACCTTCAGCCACACCCACAGGGAACCAAAAACAAAAAAGCTGGGCCACAGTAACAGGAGAGAACAGGATAAACATGAGGCTGAGGAAAACGGATAAAATCCTCTATATGAGAAAGTGAAAAAAATGGAACGCCGCACTTGTCAGCAGAGCGTAGACACGAATCTGACAAGAAAGATGACTCTCTGTACTCCTCCTCACCATTTTGATTAAACTTCTTACTCCAGAGTTTAACACTGCTGCAGAAATGAAGGAAATGTGTTCTCAAGGCTTCTCAAAATCCTGCATTCTGAGCCACTTTGACATTCCCTGCATAAGGAAGTAGAAATATTTTAAAGTGCACTTAAGTCTTACAGGATAGCAGAAATTAAATTCTTGAGCAAGCCTCCTTTTAAAAACCCTTTCAAAGGACTCCTTTTTGACCAGATCTGGTCTGCCAAACCTACAGTTTAACTCTGCAGTAAGACAGCTGCAACGACTTAATCTACAAGAGAGGAATGATTTTTCTTGTGTGGGAAGGACAGTAAGTAGACAGAGGGAGGACTAATTAAAGTTGTAATATCTGCCTTCTGAGCTCTAAATGTGTCTACAGGCTACAGGCATTGTTCGCTCCACTTCCCCCGCTCCTATTTGAAGCAGAAGAAGGGTAAATAAGGTATCCGCCTGCCCTCAAACAATGCAACTAATCTTCTGCAAGTGGCATCGTCATAATTACCATTCCCGATGAGTGTACTGTAACTGCGCATTCTGAAATATCGGGGGGATCTTGCAGCTCCACGACCCGGTGTTGACGGTGAGGGGAGGAGGAGGAGGGACGCTGGGATGTGGGAGGTCTGTCAGGAGCACGTAACATGCTTACAAATGAACGGCACCACCAAACTCGGACGGCGTGAGTGAGTTTCCCCTCGCCCCGCTCCCCGTGTGGCACGGCTCGGACTCTTCTTTGTTGAGCCTCCTCTCCCGGCTGGATCGAGCTGCGGTCACCACTTGAACGATCCCGCGACGCCGCCGCTCCACTTCTGACCGACTTGCCCTGCCGCGCCGATACGCGCCACGCCGCGCCGCGCCGCGCCGCGCCGCGCCGCTTCGCGCAGCTGGAGCCGGAGCGCCCCCCCTCCCCGCTAACCTCACCCCCGCTGCACGGCTATCTGCCCCCGGCTGCTGTGTCCAAAGATAAACCTGACAGCAGCAGAAGCACACACTGCGGGAGGTGACAGACCCAGATTCCGAGCCACGTCGAGCCTCTGCAATAAACCGCGCAGCCAAAGCAGATTACAGCTACACCAGAGAGGGGATGCTCTGACAAATCTGAGCCATTTTCCCCCCAACAACCACAAAGTAGGGTCCGTTCGGAGGGGCTGTGGCGATGACTTCCTCCTGTTTGAGCCTCGACATGCGCCTTCTCTCGGAGCCCGCCTGTGTGTAAACGCCCGGACTGAGACTTGATCACCGCGCCCGGATCATCAGCCACAACAGAGACTTTATCGGACGCGGACGGCGCTCCTCTGCGGTGGGAAGCCTCACTTGCTGTACATCCAGCCGGAAGGATTGAGCCCAAGCGCAAGACGAATGGTTTGGGTAATTAAAGATTCACTTTTACTACATCAAATGCGCGAATACCTGCTGTGAATATTGCAGTTATGAAACGGGGGTTGCAGACAAGTTTTCTTCAGCGTTACAAGATACAAAAGGTGCTCCTCAAACTACTCTGGCAGCAAATGGTCGTTTGAAATGTTCAAACATGATGTGGGGAAAGGTCGTGAAGGCAGCAGCAGTCATTACTTATGGATGATACCTGACAAGTCAACAGATGATTGAGTGAAATTTTGGACAGGGGATTAATTCATCATTATCTGCTCACTCTGCCCGGCCTCTTTGTTGATTAATTACTCCACACATGGAGACACAGATGTTGTCCTGAAGCCCCTGGTGCTGCAGAGGCACCCAGGAGAACTTCTCACAATCCCAGCCTTTAATGCTCTAGCTCCATGTGGCATAATAATGTAGATAAAATGTGCATTTTTGAAAATCATTTGCTCCATTTCCTCTCGTTCACGTGGAAAACGTAAGAGTAGAAATTTTTTCAACACTTGTTTTGCCCAAGGACGGACTTCACAGATAAACTGAAGAAATGTGAAGAAAATTAGACTACCAGTGCATTTAACATTTGAAAAGAAGCACATCTGTCTATCCACTAATATGTCATTATTTACAGCGAAATGGCTTAGCTCACCTTGTCAACCTCAGCCACACTTCCCAGACAGGGAATGATGAATTCAGTCATTACTGATAAGCTAAATGGACAAAGGCATGTGATCTCGGGCCATCACGCTAAACAAAATAAATTACACGCTTTGACAGGGATACCGGAACACAAATACGGGTTGACAGGGCGATTTCCGGGGTGAAACTTTAGGCGCAGGTGGAATAACTTAAGAGTCACGACCTCAACGGAAACCAGCTGCAACAGCGGCTGTAAACCTCTCCTCCCTCTAGCGTTATTGTTTTTTTTTTTTTCTTTCCAAAATCTCAGACTAAAATCAAATTTATATCTCAAACCTTGCACGAAAATGTAATTTTCAGGAAACAGAACAATCAAGCAACTCTGAGGGGCTCCTGACAACAGATAATAGAAATAGGCACGTGGCGCACGCCCATCCTTCCACTGTGCCTGAGCAGATTAATCAGCAGAGATCATTTCTTTCGTCATCTCTTTGGATGATTATAGTTAGAAGGTGCCTGTGATATTTCAATACTCCCGGTGAGGAATACATCTGGACTGAAAAGCATGCCTTCCAGTGGGTGGAAGTCACTTTGCATCAGTGTCTTCCTCTTCTTCACCCTCGCTCCTTCTTCCCCTGAGCTTATTTGTGAACTATTACAACAAGACTATAACATTGTCTTCAGCACGTAGGCAGCCCCAAGACTTATTAATCTTTCCCTTACAGTTATATGCTTATTCCACCTTTACACGTATACGATCTCAAACTCCCTTTTTTTTGCCCGGTGGAGTTTTCCATCTTCAATGATTCAAAGAGCACAGAGGAAATGGCAGAGCTACTGTTACTCTCACGGCGAGGGAGGCAATGATGGATCTTTCATCACGAAGATATCGATACCTACAATGGCAGCCTTTCCTCTGAGGCCGTCATCGTCCTGACACTCTCTCGCTCGATCACGCTCCGCTGTAGCCATTACGGCACGCGTGAGCCAGTAATGATTTTATATTATCATGGCATTGATCTGGTTGAGGGGTTGGCACCCCATGAACGGTGCTGCGAAGACCATCGACCATCAACAGGCTGGTTTCACTACGCCGTAAAGTCAACCCACATGCCTCACTCGATGTCAATACAGAGGTTTACACTGTCAGTGGCTGAGACGAGAGACGTAAAACAAGCGTGATCAACCTTCATTATCAACTAAATTAATATTGCTAGCGTGTTCTTGGCCAGACGAACAAAGCAGGTCCGCATATTTATTTAAATTCATTTGAAATTAGAGGGTTTTACTAATTACTGAAGAATTTATCAGAGAGTGAGAATAAATATGCCTTTTTGTAGGCATGAAAAGAATTTGATAGGGCACCTGTCTGCATGAAAGTCCAATTAATAATGAATAAGGGGTGAAATACAGCGGAAACAACATAAAAACAAATGTAACTGTGGAGAACTTGGGGAAATCACCAAGAAGCAATGTTTAGACTTTCATGGAAAATGAAGACTTTAGTTCAAAGAGCAGGAGAGAGAGAGAGAAAAAAATTAACAAGCTTCCTGACACAAGCAGCCAGAGATGCAGCTCTGCTTAAAGATCAAGGGTGTTTATTGCCTACCCTGCTGCCGTTGTATTAAACCATGGCAACATGTACAAAAATATTTTATATTTGATTTGAATTCATTCAGGATGTGAGTGAACAGTGTTGTTCTGCTATTTCGCCTTACAGTCTGTGAATCAGCAGACATTTTGCTTTTTTTGAGTGTGTATTTACTATATATCTTTGGGTGTCCTGTAGGCATGGTGCCCACGCCCCAGGTGTGCGTATCAACCCTGGTCACGGTGAGCACAATGGCAGTGGTGGACCTCTACCTGCTGGAGCAAAGCATGCTGGGACCCCGTGGTGTTCCGGGACCTAGTGTCTGGCAGTACACGGCGGTGGTGCTCGGTGACATGGGCTTCCTCCTCGCGCTGCGCTTTGTGTCAGCTGGCGTGGTATCGGAGGCTCGGTCGCCGCGTCGAGGTTTCGCCAACGCTCTCTGGTTTCTGTTCCTTTCCCTGCTCCAGCTCAAACTCTTCTTCGTCTGCCATAACTACAGAGAGGAGCGCCGGCCGCCTGATCCTCTGGCTAGAAAGACCCTGACGCTGTTGCTGTCCATCTGCTTGCCTTCCTTGTTTCTTATCCTGACGGGAGCTGACCACATGACCCCACAGCGCAGGAAGCAGGAAGTAAGAGGTCGGCTACTGTGGGTGATTGTGGACCTGCTGGATGTGCTGGACCTGCAGGCAGGGCTTTGGGAAACCCAGGTAGGGGCCGCAGCAGGCGCTGGAGCTACTGTTGAACAGAAGCTGCCAATCTGGGCTGAGGGCCTGGTCTTCTTTTACTGCTATGCACTCCTGCTGCTGCTGCCGTGCGTGGCCCTCACCGAGCTGGGGGCTACTGGCCTGCCAGGACAGAGGGGCCCCCGAAAGGAGGCTCTGTACCCTTGGCTCAGCTTGGTTACTATCAATATCTTCACTCTGGCCCTGAGGGGCACAGGTATGCTGTGGTACAAGGACTCCCGCGTGTCCACCGTGTTCCTGGGGAAGAACCTGCTGGCGCTGGCTGTGAAGCTGAGCTCAGCCTGGGAGAGACACAAACAGGAGCGCACAGCTGCAGAACCTGGGACTGCAGCAGCCGCAGAAACAGCGGACTCAAACCTGCCAAGCCAAGGCTCGGGGCAGGAGGAGGGTCAGGCCCAGGGGAAAGCACCTCCCTCTAATTATCACACAATGTCTCGCTCCCAAAGCCACACTCTTTCTCACATCAGCCTGGAGCCAAAGGAGACACCCTTAGGGCCATCTTTCATCTCCCAAGAACTCTAGAAAGTCACTCTGAAACATGCATGCATGCACAACGGCATATACCTGCACCAAAAAGCAATGCAGGATTACATCCGAACAAATATTTTTGACTAAAATACAGCACCAGGATGATGGATACAATGAGGAAAATACACTTGGCAAGCTTAGCTTTCTGCACATTGTCGTTGTCGAGGTCGTGCTAAGAATTAGCTCATTACTGTGATTTGTGCAAGTGATTTTTTTAATTGAATACTGTGAATCCACATCCATCAAACGGCAAGGAATACTCGAGAACAACACACTGAAGTTGAAGAATCTTAAATCCCCGATTAAAGCACAACTGCCTGACACTAGAGTCAAATTCAAGGATTGTGAATTTGTCTGCAGTCAGACAGCTTTAGTTTGTAACTGGAGTTTTTCCTATTACTTCGACACAATGAGGCTACACCTATTTACGCCGTCTGTTGGGAGATAAGGAAGGATCCTCACTTTAATTTCACTTCATCTCTAAGTAGATAAAATCAATGAGGACACTTTACTAGGAGGGTTTCTAAAAAAACTGCTTGTACATATATTTTTCCAACAGGTCAGAGCTTTTTTTTTTTTTTTTTTCACAAGACAAATGGGTGTCAGAGGTCAGAGAATGAAAATGCACTGAGCCTAAAAATAAAAAGCATGTGAGAAGAGTCACGAAATCAATATCAATAATCATATTTCATGCAGTGGATGTTTTGTCATCGTAGCACATATCTTTTGTCAGGACTTCCTAGATTTACTGCTCCTGCATGATATTCTGCCAGGATTGTCTGATTCACTGACTGATGTTAATGTGAGTAAATATTAATTACTGTTTTCTCTCAACACAGTTTTACATGCAGGATTTTAACATCGTCACCTAGAGACAAGTTTAGAGTGTTAAAACATTCAAACGGCTTTTGCTTTGGATATTAAATCTTCCATCACAGATTTTAGCACTACAAATGGGCATAACTCAAGATGCCAACTGTTGACAGTTTTTATAGAACATCTTTCAATGGTGGCTCTGTAAGCATTTTACATCATCTTAATCCTGCTGCAACACAAACTACAGCGCAGTTCTATTTCAGTACACTGTTTGCAAAGACGGAATACCAATGTAAGTAATCCCTTTACAATTTCTGAACGCGTTCAGATACGTGTTTTGCTGTCTCCTGTTTCTGTACATCGTCTCAAAGTATCAAAGCCTTTTTTTGGGGAAAAGGAAAAATAAAACAACTGTGTTTGTTCTTGTCCGATCCTCAAATCCCTTTTTACACTTTAGATGAAAGGCCTTTTTTTTTTTAATTCCTCTGAATTATGGATGAAGGCTTTTGTACAGATGTGCGTGTGGTTGCTTGGTCAATGGGTATCGTGGGTTTATGGTTCGGATTAGCGTTTGTCAAGGGTGCATGGTACAGTCAAGTGCCTTGTTTCTTCATCCTCTGGGTCATCATGACGCTTTCACATCAACCATGTGGGACATTTCATTACTGTGACGTTATTCCACAGCTGTTCTCCACTCCATCTCCACGACAAAGTGGAAAAATAAAGTGTTTCATAGGCGTCTGTTGTTGACATTTCATTGGTCATTAGGTTAGAAGAGATATTGGCAGGCTGTCGACAGTCATTGGGAGGGAAAAAAACACCATCTATCCATCCACAATATTCAAGACTAAAAGAACTTACAGCCACCAAACTGCCTCATATTTTCAAAACTCCCATTAAATTACAATGTGATTCCTGTTCTGCAGGTACTCTAACCCGTGTTTATATATTTTTGCTCATACTGCAAGTGGTGGAGTGAACGGAAGCCACCCATGTACTCAAGCAACAAAAAGCACACTTCCCAGAGTGGAAACCCTGACAAAAGACCACCATTTATCACAATTATGCTGGAAGCGCCATCATCTCAGATGCTCTCAGTAATCCTTGGGTGCGCTGTCATGTCGTCTGCCTTAAATGCTGAGAGGAGCGAGATGTCTTGACATTATAGTGGGAGTGCATGTCAAGGGTTGTGCTAAATGTGTGTGATGTTATTCCAAAAGAAGCTGTTTTGCTCTGAACACACATGGTTGCTTCTGCTGTTAGCCTGCAATTAGGGCTGCTTGAAATGCAAGTGCAGATTCCCAACTCCTGATGTTTGATTAACAGATTGTATTAAGACTAATTTACACACACTGGAAAATAAGAAGAAATTCACTGATGGGTTCAAGGGGGAATTTATTTTGAGGAAAAGCACAGTGATAATCCATGTCAAGGACAGGTTCCAACACTCACATACTGTGTTCCTTTCATCTCCTCGCTCCTCTCTTCACATTTCAACACACATACATTTTAGACGCATTCTCTGCTGGGCATACTTCTATTATACTAAAAGCAGCACCTGCAAATGTCCACCCGCTACTTTCATAATCTGATTCTGAAGAAAAGAACGAGAACCCTTTTCTTATTTCCCCCCTCTTTCTTCAACGCTCTCTTCTGTTCTGCTTCCATTTGCCTGTGCTAATCAATTCCAGCCTGTTATTATTCTCCTGGACCAAAGCTGTCAGTTTCCCCTTTTTGTCTCCTGCACCTTCTATTATTCCTCTCGTTTGTTTAAATTTGCCCCCAGCTGACTGCCAGCCTAGCTATCTGCACTTGCCCTGTCAAGGATGGTTAGTCAGAGCAGAGGGGAAAAGAAGTGAGGAGAAGAGACTGGCTAAGATTAAAGGGCCGAGACCACTGCCTTGAGCTGAGCTGCTGCCGAATGCCATTTATTTACCGTTTGCTTCACCCTGCGTGTAAGCCCGATGGAGCACAGGACCCGAGAGAGACAAACGCACGCGACACATCGCCTCGACACCATGACATCCCAAACGGTCTAGAATGAGGCATCTTTAGACAAACATATGGCTTTATCTTGCCTGGCTGAGCGCTTGCTTTACGAGCCATCTCACCTCATTACCCCTGACATGACAACAGCTACAATATGCCCGGGGGCTCACACCCACCTTGTCTGGCAGACGGAGTCACATTTTAAGCGACGGATGTCTAAATCATTCATCATAGCGCACCATCAGCAGCTCGGCTTTGGAACTTCAAAGAATACGCAATGAGAAAGAAATTATGCAAATAGTAATGTGAGATATGTGAGATCAGTGAAATACTGGAGACAAATGCAGAGTGATACTGGTCTCAGAAATCAGGGGGATCGTTTCTAAGACTGAGAAAAGCCGGGTCACAAGGTGAAACCACGTAAGAAACCTTGATTCTTCCCATAATCTGATTTATTTAGCAGCACAGAATAAAAGATCTTAGAAATTCACGTTTAATCTGAGTAAAAGTACTGGATTGACCATACCTAAATGCTATTGCTCAATGTAATGAGCCATTTTAATGTCAATTTGAGCAAAATTTTGACAGACATAGGGAAAAAAAAGAAATTAAATGTAGAATTATTACTTAAGAATAATGAAACAGAAACTTGTCACATTTTAACATTGGTGGGTTAACTCATCAAGAGATGACAACTAATAACTAAAAAGTTAGAATTCAATTCTAAAACCACTGAAATAGTAAACAAGGTCAAAGTCCTCCCACTGGGACCACTATCTACATCTGAAATAATTGACATCATTGATCAGTAATTAAATCCTTCTGACTGGATCAAAATATTTTGACTTAGCAGATGTTGTAGTGACTCAAACGTGATTGCAGACAACACTGTCCAAATATTTGAAACTAGTATTCGCTGGAAATTCACTGAAGCTGGAAAAACACTTCTACAGGGAACTAAATGGGGAAACAACATAGCTGCAGCACTAATACCTGAAAATATTGCACATGTTTACAACTATTCAGATAGACTGACAACTGTGTTGACTGGCATTTGTGGAGCACAAGACACGCTGTTGTGAAATCAATATTTACTGTTTTGACAGGTTGGTATGTCTCCTGGAATGCCACCGACAAATAAACAGATATGCTTGAGAACACATTTCATTTCCACAGTGCGCAGTGTTCAAGAGCTGAATGACAGAGGAAGAGGCTTAATTCTCAGTTTAGAGGTCCCAAAGCTGACAAGAGGGAGAAAATCACTCAGCCTTGAACGTAATTGAGAAAAAAAAAATCATTCCTAAAATCAATTATACATGGATAGTCAGAGGGTGGTTTGGGCTTGTTGATGTTAACTGTTGGCAGCGGTGTAAAGTGGCTGATGGAGACATTCATGAGGAAGTCTCTGTCAAACATCACTTCAAAAGACCTGAATCGCATCTGTGCAGCCGTGTTCCCTAAACTGTGGTGAGATATGACCTATCGAGCTGAAGCTAAAAACAACCTCACAATGTTATCCTTTGACTTCATCCACCCGATCTCTTATCTGCAGTTCTGCTTGTTCTCTCCATCGGCTCCTGAGAAATGAGTGATAGTTTCTCTATCTTCTGCGCGGTGTTGAGCAGATGTCGCTGGCTGAAAATGAAGGCGATGAGAGCAAGAACACTGCTCAAAGAGCCCGAAAATGCTCGGACGTGTTCGGGTTTGTCAGCTAGCAGAGCTCATTTGCTCAGTGTTTAAAAGCTAAAACTGACTTTTATGAAATGATTACATGTCTGGTTTATTGTACATCTGATACAAACGCGTTTAGGATGATGTGGTTGTTGATAACAGAGTAATGAACCGTGTTAAATGTGACATTCACATATTCTAGCTCCTTTCTGACATTTCCCTTTTCTCCAAAACTATTAATCGTGCACAGCTGCCCCCCCCCCCCAGTCTCATTTTTCTGCTCAGTCACAAAGACGGATATGCCACTCGATTTCATTTCATGGGTGCCCAGTCACAAAGGGCGACGCGGAGGACTAACAAGCGGAGTCTGCTAAGTGGACCTCATTTCTTTGTCCAGAAGAAGGCACGGGTTGTTTTCATTCACTGTCATTAAAGAACAATCACCCTTTAAACAGCCGGGTGGCACTGAGCAAACAGTGCTTGTTTAGGGAGAGTTTTTATACAAATTTGATGACGAAGGTGTAAAAACAATACGCCGGCGTGATCAGAAACAAGATTAATGAACAGAGCATCGGCATCCAGATAATACTGCCTCAGATATTTCATCAACACTCTAAATCACCAGATTTCATTGCTCAATGCTGGCGGGTTGCCAACTTAATGAGCGTACCAGCCATTACATACATTTTCTAGCTTCAATTACCCATTTTTTACCTTTAACGATGCATTCCTGAAGTATATATATAAAAAAAAACACCACAAGGCTTTAGTGCAGCTACACAATGAAGAGAAGAGTCCAAGGACTACACACAAAAGCTTCAGGGGTTCCGTTCCCATATCAACTGGTTCATAAAGGGAAAGTAATGTATGACCAGAAGCTGGTGTGGGTGGAGGCGTCCATGAGAAAACAGCAGCAGAGTGTGACAGTGTGACATCCACCTGCACTACAGAGCTGTTTGGAATAAGAATAGGAACATGAATGGGGCTCAGGGTGGTGGCTGTGGTGTGGAAATACATGACTGTGGAGAAAGTGGCAGCTAATCACAGCTAATGAGAGCTGTGTTAATGAAATGAAGCCCTGCCATCGTAATTCATTTAAAAGTTCTGATTACTTGGAGTGCACAGATGGAATGAGAAATGGAATCTTCTGTGGTTTTACTGTACCTGTCCCAGGATGGGGCCCAGTGGGGGCCCGGGGGCCGCTTGTCCCGACCTCACTATAGCCCGGATTACATTGTTTACGTCTACTTTTTTCACAGCTTTCGCCGCCTTGGAGATCTTCGACATCTCTGGGACTCCTTAAATTTGCCTCCGGGGCAAATGAGAACGCATCCACTGTAAACACCAGAAAAGACAAGACAAAATTACATAAACACAGCAAAGCTTTAACACACTGGACTCATTACATCATCATACACACAAATCAATCCCGATCCCCACAGGCGAAGTCCAGCTCTGTTCCTTTCTGAAGCCCGTGAATAATTAAAACCAAATCTTTGCCTTCGATTTGCTCAGTGGGAGACACTTTTCCGAAGGTGTTTCCAGGTTGGATCAGGAGCCCGATGAGAGAAGCTCAGCCTGTGGAGAATCATGAGCACTGGCAGGATTTACACCTCCCAGAAAAGCACCACGAGCACACGCCAAAGCGGCTCCATCACCTACGCTCTGTCACAGATGTGCCACCGCACGGGAGTCAAGGACGGGAGGGATTAACGAAGCAGGGAGGAGAACTGGAGGCGCTACATCCCAGATATGAACTTAAAGGCGGGTCAGCTTTCTCGTTCCACCTTAAAGTGCATTTACCAAATTAGGAGTCAATTAGCAGAGTGTGGAAACAGTCCTGAATGCCTGGCCTTTATCCTGAGAGACAGACACATAAAAGCAGGCCTATAATCCTCAGCTGGACTAAAAGAGATAGTGACAGAGCTGTTAAAAAAAGGAAAAAGAAAAGGAGATAAATGACTGCTGCCAAAGGACAAATGTGAGTTTTTAGGGTTGAGCCTTGTGATTAAGGAAAACCCGGCATTCAATGAAAATAAGCACTCGTGGGGAGAGAAGAAGCACTGCGATGATTCATTGTAGGCAGCGGAGGGTATCCAATTAGATCAACGGAGGAGACAGTAGAGGAGATATATGGGACCTCAGGCTGGTTTTAGAGCAGCAAATGTGGAGAAATCGCTCCCAAGGAAAGTTGTGACTCTATCTGGGCCGCTGGTTATCCAGCAGCCGTTAAAGCGCAACGTCCATAAGCCAATATTTGTAAGGGCATTAAGGTGATAACCACACTGCAGAAAGAGCCCAAATAGAATCCATTTTGTTTTAATCCCCTCAATAGCCGTCTCTACAATGCATCGTGCATGCGCCGCTTCTTTTTTTCACAGGTCAATTTCACGCTATTCACCTAATGTGTTCAACCATTTGGCTGTAGAATAATAGTGCCTCAGTTTAGATTAATAGTGAAACCACTGGGGGGAAAACATCACCACACCAGTACGTATTAAATATTGAGGGGAGAATTCCACTTTTATTACAATAATGACAGAAATCTTTGGGATTCCTAAAGTCCTCAAATTGGGGGGGAAAAAAAGAAGAAAGAAATTGTCACGCTTCAATGCGTCACAACTCCAACTGCTGTTAGAATAATAAAATGCCTGCTCTGCTCATCAAATAAATGCTGTTAAGTTAATGAAGAATTTGGCCCACACTGGCACCACGAGCATGCTGAATTTACATTATATTCAAGGAATAAAACGACGACTGTGCACGAAAACATGGTTCAAGGCGGCGCAATAAGCCTTAATCAGAGCTCAGTTTATGGTTTGCTGGGAATAATCAAATCAAAGCCGCAGTAATTTGACAGGAACAAACACAATTTTAAGCTATGCCTAAGCCTGAATATTACATTTCTACAGCAATTACTGGCGACGGTGTCGCCAATAACAGGAAGTGCGCAGAAAAAGCAATTTGCTTAGGGTTGCGGCGTAGAAGCACTTTGTGAAAACATGCTTGATAAGTGACACACCACAGAGAAGCATGGAAATTTCCACCTTACATAAATAAGCGAGAGAAGTTCTAACAGAGAAAAACATGATGGCGTGACTGTAGAATAACTGCTGTTGCAGTCAATAATACCACTCAATTAAAGTGTTCGGCTGGCTATCACATCACGCCATTGATTAAGTAAACGCCTGAGAGTACCCTAATCTAACCTTTAAATCCAACACCGTTTCCTGGCTCATCCATCTAGTAAGTCTAATGTTGTGAGGGTCTCCTGGTACTCTTCAGAGAATGGGACAGGTGGGGTTTTTTGACAGAGGAAAACATGTTAAAAACACACAGCCTGCAGGAGAAAAGCAGAAAAAACACAGACACTGCAGCTCTCATCAAGACCCTGAAGCTAAATCACTGAGCAGCAGCTAAATTAAATCTGACTGCACTTCAAAGATACTGCTGACCTTGATTACAGGAATTAACCAGCCGATTAAAAATCCGAGTCTAAAGTGTTGTTTGTTTTTGAAGCAGTTGTTCATTTCAGTTTTCATCAAGTCGACCAGTTCACCTGTTTTTTTCACCATTATTTATCCACATCAACTCAGATCCTGCCCAGTGGACTGTCCTGGAGTGGAAGCATGTCCATGTGTTCATACATTAACAAGTGTACCTGTGTTAATGTCTGAGGTTGCAAAAAGCTCTTAAAAACTGCTGGTCCACGTTCCCTGATGATCTAAGACTGTGAATCATACTGTTAGTGCGCAGCCGCCCTCCCTCTTAAATGCCAAATGCATAATTCTAGCATACGAACATGCCATCCATGCATGATTTTTACATCAAATAGGAATTATTTGCACATTGTCACGCTGCTGTGTCTGTGCTGCTAAAGGCACTTTTTTTTTTTTTTTTAAATGCCAACAAGCTCAATGTTAATCTTCTGCAATGTTGATGAAAAGAGGCTTTTAAATTTGATGGTCAAATAATATGCTAATTTCAAAAGCCCTAAAGGCTATTCACAGAAATTGATAACATGTCCAACATAAAAAAAAATGGATAAAGATTGGTTTTGCTGTGGGGAGACCAGATTAAAAAAATAAGATGGGGTAAAAAAAAGAAAAAAAAGAAAAATAATTACAAAAATAACAATAGCGACATTATTGGGTTAAGAGTCCGTCACAAAAAAAAAGCTTTTAAAGATCCTTTTTAAGAGGAGAGTTAAAGGAAGCCACTGATCCTGTAAGCCTCTAGATCGCAGAGTCACAAAGGCCCAGTTGCTCTTCTGTCTATAGTTGGATTTTACAGTCAGCCAGCAGAGCACTGCCCCAGGACCCAGCAGTTCCACAACATCACTGAAAATATGATGTGATTTAAAATTAAAATCGTTACGTCGATTATGAAGTGCATGTTGGTGATCGGCCGTGCGGAAGTAACACTGAGCTGATGTGGAGCAGCTGCATATGAATGAGCCTGCAAAAATATTCACCCAGTTGGACACTTTCTTCCTTTGTTTACATAAGAGGAATAATGACATGTTCTGACAAAAGCAATTGGAATGAAATGTCAGGTTGGGCAGAAAATAGATTTCTGATTTAAAAAATAAGTCATAAATCCACAATAAAGAACTGCATAAATGCTAAAGTGAAAGAGCGACTTTAACACAGGTCTAACCAATTGGTCAATAAAGATCACCAGAGTGCAGTGAAGGTGTCTCAGGTGTCTGCAGGTTGCATGGCTCATGGACAGTCCAGGTCACTGGAAAACATCTGGACTTGTGTTAAATACATTGTCAAAAATACAACACAGGGACAACTGAAGGGGGCCGCCTAGACACCGATAACAACAGTGAAGAAGAGTTACAGCGGCACGCAAAGGTTTGGCCACCCCTGGTCATAATTTCTGTGAAAGTGCACACTTAAAATAAACAAGTTTAAGACAAAAATGCACGAAAGAAAAGGGCCAAGAGTTTCAGCATGATGCATAATTAGTACCAAGCAGAGTTAGCATAGTTAGCGCCCTTAGCAACGATCACAGCTCCCAAATGCTTTTTGTAGCAAAGAGGCTTCCAGTTCTTGTTTGAGGCATTGTTGCTGATTTTTTTTGTTCTGTGAGAGTTATGGAACGTTTTGAACGCGCTGCTTTTTTGCAGTCTGTCCACAGATTTACAAAGATGTTTAGTTCAGGAGACTGCTAAGGTTGAGGCAAATGCTTTTTGCTGCACCTCCCGAAGTGTTCTTGGGATCGTTGTCAAACTGTAAGAGCCAGCCTCTTCTCAACTTCAGCCTTTTTCAGTTTCCTACAGATGGTTCTTGGTTTGCTACCAGAATTTGAGTGGAATTTATTGAACCCATTCTTCCCTGTATCCGTAACATGTTCTCATGGCGTTCACTTCACGTCAACAGGAATTTTGAGCCCAAACCTTTGGATAGCACGGTATGCGGGAAACTGTATGGTCAACCACTACAGATCCACATCCTGGCATTCCCAGCAACATGGTGTGAAGAGGCTGCTCGTGCCTGATAACTGTGAGAGATTACAGCTTTCCAAGAAGACTGGAAGGTGTGCTTCCCAGATGTCTTGATGTGATTGACTTTATTTTGGTAGAAATCAATTCTGACTTCGACAGTAAAGGTGACCATATTTTATTGACCATGTTTCCATTTATAAAAGCCATAAAAAGGAAAAAAACAACATCTTAGTGGATGAATACTTTTTATAGGTATTGTAAAAGCAAGGCCAGTACAGTTTGAGAGGATACTTGTTCAACAAAAATCCTTAAAGCTTACTTGCAGCAAAGTGGAAGAAAAACACTTTTTTTTGCCCTTGTGTGGTCAGGCTACAACAATATTGCTCAGTTGGATAAGGTGATACTTGAAAAGCTTGGGTCTTTAGACAGAAGGCCAGAGGTTCTAAATAGTACACTTCAGAAATTATATCTGCAATCCTAGGCCTTCAGAGCCGTAACAACTAGATGCGTTCTTCAATACTGAAAAATAATCAAATGTCTGTAAATGGCACAGTGAAAAGAAGAGGAAGAAGCAGCAGAGTGCCCTGGGATGTACTGTTTAGACAGCATCACTTTATGAATCAGTATCAACAGTAATCGATGAGCCGCACGCAGCAGCTGAGCAGAACAAATGTGCTGTGCTGCGATCATTAGGTGAGCCGCACAGGATGCTCCAGATAGATGAAGAGCCAACGTCAGATATGACCTCACAAAGAGCCGCTCATAAGCCAATGCTGTTCTGAAACATTAGTATTCATGCCATCCGACGCCAGGCCTGGAGCTATTGATCGCTGGATGCCAAGTCCTGAAGGCCGGTAAAATGAAGCGAAGACCCCAAGAAGAGTCTGAAAGATCCCACCAGAAAAGGGAACTTACATGACCTCATTTATGTGGAGTCCAGACCTGATGGTCACTGGCCAACTCGAACAATCCAGAAAACATCAGGCTGTTTGATGAAACACCAAATCTCATTATTTCCAAGCAATAAAGCAGAAAGAAGGACTTCATATTGAAATATCAGTCTGCTTATCTTGGAAAAAAATAATTCCTAATACCACTCTAATTTATTTCTTGGCTTTATCTGATGTTCCTGCTGCGCCGAGATGTTAATTTGTGTCAAAACACACCTCACAACGTTCTCAGTGTTCAGCATGTTTTGCAATCCAAACATTTTTATCACAAAAGCCCTCGTTTGAATCTGGCTCGACAGAACTCCATCTGTCATTACTTTTGTCTAAAATTACTTGAAAGATAAAGGCCTGCGCTTCAGAACTTTTTCCTTTACATGAGTATTTAAAAAAAAAAAAGTAATTTTCCGACAGGCAGTCTGAAAAAGTGAATGTGTCTCTCAAAGGTCAAAGTCATCTTTCAACATTCCGTCCTTCAATTTGTAGCGTCTTAATGACTGATAGATATCAGCCGAGACCCAGGCGGGACCGAGCAGCATTGACACAGGCAGTCTTGCGACTAACCCTGATCTTATAAAGACACTTATGTGACCTTCCGTGAGCCTCTTAATCGCCTACAGCTGAGCGGTCAGCAGATGAGACTGGGGGTGTTTTAACGCCGTCCGGGCTTTGGCCCTGAATCCCATGCACCATAAATGTAAAGCTAGCCCCTTGGTTCTGAGTGGGGGGAAAAATAAAATAGAACCAGAGTTTGGGATGGTGTGTGCTGGCACCACTCCAACGAGGGCTTCCCCACGTCTAAAAGTAGAACTCCATTCAACTGTGTGGATTTATACGTGCAAGGCTAGGCTCAAGCGAAGCTAAATTATGGCAAAGAGTCATTTTTTACAATGTAGACATTTTATGTAACAGTGACCAGACATTACACGAGAGCTATTATAATTTTACTGATGTTAGACTATTCATTGTCACTGATGATAAAGATTACTACAGGGCCAATCATTTAAAAAAGAAGGCATTAACCGTAAACTTGACAGTTATCTAGAAATGTGGCATCAATTAACCATAAATGCAGCATGAATATGGTCTTTCTGACCTTTTAATCCATTATAGAACATTATTTAATGTTTAACAATGCAATAACCTTAATATATAGAACCTTCCTTATGTAGAGCCTTGGCGCATCATTAAATACAGTCAAGTCTTCCCACCGAATGCTGACTTTATTCCTCATAATTCTCACTTTAAGTCTAAACTAGCTGCCGTGGTGCTTCTGGTGTTGGGCTGTTTTTCACAGTATCCTAACAGACATTACACGTTTGCACTTAATGGAAAACTAAATGCAGGATGCTAATGCGATTCATGAAACGTTCATTAAGCATCACGTATGGGTGTAATTGAGTGCATGTGCCTGTCGCTCTGCTGCCAGCCAGCAGAAGCACAGTAATTAAATTCGGCAGCAGTCATCGGCGGCTGCTCTGAGGCTGTTGGGTGAAATGCTGCAGAACATACAGCCTACACGTGAAGGCTGGGTTCAAACCGGGATCATGTTCTTGAAGAGCGATTACTCTGTGTCTTAGTGCATGCTTTAACTCTGCTCGCCTGCATTCAAATCCCAGAGAGGCCACTTCACTTTATTAGGTCCCAGAATAACACTTCCTCTAACCATCATGCCTGAATGCCAAGACACAAGATGAAAATCAAACGACAGCGAAAAAACTACTGTAATAAATGTAAAGAGTTTACTTTCTCTCATCATCCGATGCCTTTTTGCAGACATATAGTATGGTTTTATCTTGTAGCTAGACCACAGACGAGCATGTCAAGAAATTCGCCAAAGTGACATTTAAGACTTGACAGTATCTTTCATCTAAGAAAAGAAAAAAATACTTTTTCCACTGCCACAATAGCGTGACTCGTTACAGTCAGATGGCTCAGGGGGCCAAAATGGTTTTAGGCTGCAGAAAGCTTTTTTATTACAAATGGATGCTGTTTCGTATGTATGGTTGGGAAAAATAGAGAAATCCGCAGTCATCAGGAAACATGAATCACAATGGAAAAAGAGGAGGCTCACTCAAAGATATATTTTGGATGAACTCACTATTGTATGTTTCAATATTCGTCCTCAAAAATGGTTGACCTGACACCATTTTACATACAGACACCAGACCAACACTATATGCTAATTAATTAGGCTTGATTTTATGTTCAGAGACTGGAATTAGAGATCATTGTCAGTCATTTGTATTTAGCAACTTCAAGGAGTAAAAGCAAACATTAGACTGACACTGTGATAAGAGCAGGAAATATCATTATTATTATTAAACCACTTTTTCAAACAAAGAACAGAATTAACACTTGCCCTATCGTCACATTAAAGCCTATACTTTGATCAATCAATATAATCGCATATGTCACAGCCTCTCTGACCAGGTCAAAAGTTAACAAAAAGGCCTGACATCATCATCAGGCTATGATAATGTTAATATCTGAGATAATAAAGTTAAAAAAAAAAAAAAAAAGCAAAAGGAAATAAGACGTATGTTGCAGCCGTCTCCAAGGAGCATGTGGACAGATGGGGTTAGGCCATTAAAAAGATTCATTTTCCAGAACTGGAGCTCCGAAACTGCAGCCAGGGTTTTACAGTAAATCCCTGTGAACTCTGCCACCACGTGCCCCTCGAGTCTGAACTGCTGCAGATGGGACTCTCATTCAGGCTTGTGAGGATCTATTATTAATATATCAGTGTGGGTGTCTGCTGAGGGAGCTGCAGCGCGACTGCATCAACAGGAGATCAACTCGAATCGCTTCAACGCGTCGGAATCAAACTAAGGTCGAGTGTATTTTTGCAGGCGAAGTTGGCCAGTTATTAAAAGACTCGGCACAACACCACTAACTATTCAGGCATACAACATAATATCTAATGATTTGCGTCCTTGCACTCGGTGCCCAGAGGGGCCGAGTGAAAACAGGACAAAATGCAGCTATGAACAATTTCATTTTCTGTCTGATCTCGATTCTCCACTAAATCCCATCAGCACTCATGACAGCAAATCAATACAGTTAGACATGTAGCAATAGAGAAGGATTTAAAAGCCTTCAGGAGGATTGTTCCTAACCCCATCCACCCTTTTATGATCACAGTGTACCATTGTCTAATGGATACTTCCAGCAGGATAAAACTAGCACTCAGAGCTCCATCCTATGAAATTGATTTATTCAGAATGAAAATTATTTTAATGTACTCAAATGGTCTCCAGAGTAACCAAATGTTGTTCTAGCAGACTGCATTTGAAATCCTTGCAACAGGATCCTCACATCATGGATGCACAGATCAGAGCTCTGCAGCAGCTGTCTGAATCTTTATTGTCAACTGGGGCTAAACTTCAAAGAACCCTGCTGAATAACTGAGGACTTACTACATCCAAGGCAGACAGGTTTAAATCTTGTACAAATGACTTCTACTGGTTAACTAGTATATCTGACCAGATTCAGTTAAATGATTGTCAACCTCAGGATTAGTGATTGTTGTTCTTCCATTTAACACAAGACTGAAGAACAGCCTTAAAACGTACAATATGCACAATAATGTTGAATAATTTGATGAAAATATGAGTCAGAATAATTAACCCCATTTATTTTATTTTCCATCAACCCCAAAAATACTTGACTGTTTTCCTGATGTTTAAAATTAATGCATTAGCTTTGGCTGATGCTAGCCCCAAGCGTTTGGCACAGTTTCCTCAATACTAGCTTTCTCTGATTAATCCAAAACAATAGTAATAACAATCTATAACAATATCTAGGCCACAAGAGCCCCTCTGCATTTTGACACACAGTAACACAACTTAACAGAGTTTTAGGCAGTTTTTAGTTTCGCAACATTAAATAAATGAAACAAATACAAACATAAAATAACAACTGAGTTACCAGGGTTACTAACGTTTATCCTCACTTTTCAGTTGAAAAAGAAATTCAGAAGGAGACAAACTTTGGAAGTGTGGGGAGGAGACAACTTCTACCTTGTCAAACGTAAGTCAGTAAAATGGCCCAATGCCACAAAACTCTGCAGGCTACCAGGACTACGGTCTCTGTTCTTAGTATCACCAATAATTTATATAGAATTTTATTCTGTGTGTTTAAGTTAGAAGTCGTTAAAAGTTTAAGAATGACACACATAAAACGTAACATTAATGAACACTATATACACTTAACGAGTACGGCTGAGGAAGACATTTAAGGGTGGTTCATATGTTAAACTCAGTGCATGTACAGTATATTACAGTAACGTGGTGAAAAGCCTCAGTAAAAACAAAAAACATATAAATGGCAGAAAATGTCTCTGCTCTCCACTGCAAGTTGTTGTTTTTTTTCTCTATCCATAATAACATCCATAATAACATACATGAAGATCATCTCGTTTCTAACACGACTTTAGTAGAACGTAAACTTGACTGTAGTCGACTAAAACTATTTATAACTTCCATATAATTCAGTACAAAAATGAACAGAAACCTATTATTTCCATTTGGGCAGTGCTAATGTTTTTGTTTTGTTTGTTTGTTTGTTTGTTTGTTTTAAATTTAGCTTCCTATGTTACTGGTTTCTTATTTAACCTCGATGAGGTTGTGCTCTTCCTTTCAAATGCTATATATAATGTAAGTACACTGGTTGAGTTTAGAATATTTGCAATTTAACGTGTGAAATCATGACAGTAAGCTCAATAATAGGAGTTTTATACTTTGACAAGAGCATTTAAATATTATTGTCACAGAAGTAAAATATTGCTAATATGCTCCAGAAATGTCACAACTGGTCTTAGACGAACTGCATGCACGTCTGAAAGGTTTCCTTTTAGAGTAGACCAAAACAACTTAACTCCTTTATTACGTGTTAAAGACAGCCATGTTTAACTGTGAAGAAACAGCAAAACACAGAATATTGACATACCTGTCTGTCGTCCTGTCCCTTCACGCCGTTAGCAGCATCCTCCAGGGCGCAGACATGTTGGATTACTGAACGCAGCATGAGCACTGCTGCTGCTCGTCGTGGCTGCCACCTGCTGGTGTGGCGGAGCAATTGCAGCATGAAGCAGGACGCCGTACCAGTGCATCATCTCATTGACAGAATATTGGATGCTGCTGACACCACCTCTTTATTGCAGTGCCCATCAGTTTATTACAAAAGCAGTTTATCAAGGACATAACAGTGGAGGTTATTCAATGGTATTTCAATAGTAGCCAGTAGCCTCAGTACACGCATCATCTTCCAGAATTACTTTGTGCAAAAAAACTCCTACTAGAATGTTTAAATCTAAATTTTAGGCTAGACAGCTGTACTTCTATTGCTGATTAATAGGCCTTGAAGGATAAAATACCTTTTTGTCCTAATACTCCAGTAATGGCACAGTAAACAAAAACAAAAACATTATCACAATGCATAAATTCAAGAAGCACAGACTTAGCATCTTTATATTTGCTCCTCTGGATATCTGTGTGGTAGATGACACATGGGAAAATTCCCTGTCAGTGACTGAACATCAGTATTCCAAGTACTGCCTGTATTAGAGGTAAAGTGCTTCGAGGATCAAATTTTTCTAAACTCTGACTGCTGATGATGGTTTTACATTTCCTTCAAGTCCACCACTTCCCTGAGAGTATTAGGACATCACTCAGACTGGAAGGCTCAGATAAGCAGTACCTGACTCTCCATGTACAGTGTTTGGTTCTGGAGCATTCTGAAGAACCCATCCACACAGGCAGATAACCTCCTGTGACCTGGGCCACAGTAATCCAGTAATTAATTTTGTTTCACTTCCATGATGAGACAGCAGAGGAACCAGAAACATGTCCATTAAGACTTATAGAAACACAGCTTCCCTTATTTTCAGTTAACCATTTCAAACTGATCCAGATTCAAGTCAGATGTGCATTGTTCAGCATATTTATTTGATTACATCTTATTTCATTAGAAAATTTGAATGTTTGTATATCAATGAATTTTATTTAAATCTTTTCATCATGTTTCCTTTTCAGCATTTCCCTTTAGGATTAAATTGTTTGCTTTATAGCTTTACTCAAATATTGCCCAAGAGTAAATGAGATGCTCCAACAAACACACACTTACTGCAAAATACACATGGAGTAGTTTATTAAAATATTTTATTTTGAATTTAATTATGATAAAACAATTTCAAGTTTCTTCTGACATTCAGTCCACGGGACAGTTAAGGTGGTTTGGTGAGATTTCTATCAAGTCTTGTAAAAACAAACAAAAAAACAAAACAGTCCACCATATACAAGTGCTCAATGTGGAAAAACATTGCAAAATGTACAAATTCTATACATGAAATTGTGACAGGTGAAATGTAAATATGAGATGGTTTATAAAAACAACCAACCACGAGGTCAATAGCAGGAATGTCTGATTTCACGCATGGAATGGAAAAAATAAAGTGTTCACAGTATTTTTGGGTTTAAAAAATGTATTCATATAAAACACGTGGCAAAGGTGTGGTCACAAATATAAGAGATGTCTAATAAATACCCTTATGTGCTAAAAATACTTATACCATTCAAGTACCAAGTACCATTAAAATGCGTCATTGTGACTTCACAGGTCAATGCGTGGAGTTGGTCACTTTCTGAAGGGCAGCTGTGCTCACATTCAGGAAATGTTCATTAGGAAATAATTCCCTCAACAGGAACGACAGGAGCATCTGGAACAAAAGACGGGGTCAAAGACTCGTAGAACAGCGTTAAGTAGATTTTAAAAAAAGCTCAAATAAGGAAGTCAATGTTGAGATACGCACATAAACCAGTGTTTTGTTTTCTTCACAGTTCTGGAAAAGGTTAAAAACAGATTCCATATCTGTCTTCTTCAGGATGATGTAGTTGGAATCTAGGGACAAGACATATTAATAGGTAATCAATAAGAAACAATCAGAATATTTCCCCCGGATGCAGAAGCTCTCTGGTCTCACATCTGGCACTGACGAGGCTGTGCGCTCTTTCCCTGGTCTCGGCCTTTTCCTCTTCGGTGCGAGGAGGAGGAGGCGCTGATGAAGGAGGCTCCGGCCACAGTTTCTCACGCATCACGTCGACGTACGAGGCCATCTGCGCTTCGTTCGGATTCATCCTGTCCAGGAAGGAGTTCACTTTCCTGGAAGAGGAACAGGACACAGGAGGTGATTCACAGACGAGGTCAGAGCAGCCGGATCAGAACGAGCAAACTTACTTTTTCAAGAGGGGCATGACGGGTTTCAGAATGGCATCAAAGATATTCAGAAGGATGGAGTTTCCTGTTCACACAAACGCAGCATTAGCTTAAAAAGTCATCCAACACATTTGCCGACATTGAAACACTGCAGTGTAAAACCTAAAATAAACATTCCCTTCTCACACTCTAGATGAAAAACAACTTTTATGGGTTGTTTGAGATTAAAACAACTTTTATGGGTTGTTTGAGATTAATAGCAGCATGGATAATTAATCAGAATGAAGGTAACCTAGTTTCTGCCAAGGTTATAGGTTTTTAATGAAGCTCAACATCAAACTGATTAATTGTACATTAGCATTAAAAGGCCATCCATTTGAATGACATAAGACCTGTGAGTCACATTTACAAAAACCTTTTTAATCACATTTGCCTGAGGTTTATTTTCCAGACTGAATTAACTGTCGGCAGGCCTGCTGAATAAAAATCAGACCTGAACTTTAGTGATGTTTTGCAGCATGATTCCTCCAAAATGACATACAAAACTACTACTTTTAGTTGCGGCTGTTTTCTGAGAACTAACCAGATATTTCCTTCAGCAGATCAAATATGGCTTTGGTTGCTTCCATTTGCTCCCATTTGACTTGACTCTTTTGACACTGAGAGTCATCCCCTCTGGGCAAAGTCCCGCCTTCTCTGCCTTTGGCCTTGGTAGCTCCACCTGACAGCTTGAATGTAACTTTCTCCTTTTTATTCAACCGCGCGTTGAAGTGACGCCAACTAGAGCCTTCCGAGGTTTCCCCCCGCATCTCGCCGTTCTGGCCGCAGTGCGCCGAGACGTCCGAGTGGGACGGGTCTTCTTCGCTGGTGTTTTTGGTTGAGGACAGAGACTCTTGTGACCGGGATCTGGTCAGTCCTTTAAAGATCATTTTAATGTGGGCCAAGGGATTGTCGGAGTCCTCCGTTTTGTCCTCCGAGCTGGTTTCCGCCGAGCGCGGCTCTTGCTTGGGCTCCGTTTTCTCCACCTCCTCTTCGTACTCTGAGACGATTATAGACGGGATCATAGCGCCTGGAACAGCGTAGCTCTTCCCTGTAGAGGTTCCCGGGTTGTCAGCCAGGTCTGCTGATTCTGGATTTTTTTCTTTCGTAGCTTCTGTTCGAGGGCTGGAGCTCTGTGAAAAACAACAACAACAACAAAAAAAAGGGGACAATGAGGTCGAGGCAGCTGAGAATAGACAACACACAGCTGTGATGTTTTTAAGTGCAAGAGCCAGCAGGAGTTCCTAAAGCTCTCAGTAACTCAGAGGAAGACACCAAAGTTGACGTTTCCCAGCTAACAAAGGCTGCCTGTCCTGCATGTAAAACACGGCCCTCTGACACCGACGATAATCGCAGCACGTCGCTGGAAATTACCGCCAGTGCAGCTCTGACAGTTACTTGACTCGGATCCAATAGAACAAGCTCGTGCATTACTCCCATTTACTTCACCGTCCTCAGTAACGACCCCTGTGAGGCTCCTTCCTGTATATCATTTCACCTCATGTCTTTGATAAAAGCCATGCTGATAAGGCCAAAAATATCATTTTTATCAAAGCGGGAAGTGCAAATAAAACCGGTGTGTGCAGTCTTTGCTGTCTAAACACTTCGATCCCTGTGCGGAAAAAGGACAAAGTCGCTTTTATTACATGTGGTTGGCACAGGCACCTGAACAAATCCACACAGTTGACGGGGATCCTTCAAGTCCCGAGTATTTGCGACTCAAAGAGCAGAGAGAACGAAAACAGTCTCCACATACTGTATTTAGGTTTCCATCGTCTGAAAAGTTGAAACTTGCCCTCGAACAGGCAGGCTCAAAGCTGGAATGTAGGTCAAAGTTGAGCCTGAGACTCGAAAAACTACAGCATGTTTAAATAAAGTCCCAACAGCCCAGGAGTTTGTTAAAACACCGAATTCCTGCGGTTTCTGCACCAAACATGCACACAACCATTACAATCACAAATGGATTAAGTATAAAAAAAGTAATGTAAAAGACATCAATTTGAAGAAAAGCAGATGTGCTTCACCTCTTCTTCCTCCTGACCTGGAGTCAGGAAGTAGGCCAAACCGCTGAGGAGGCCCCAGACGCCTCCATAGGGCTCATCTTCATTCAGCAGTATGTCGAGAGGGCAGAGGAACTGAAAGACCGGCTGAGTGTGTCCGATCACGTTATCAGAGACTAATCCCTGCAAACAGACGTTTAGAACTGAATTAAGTCAGCTTGCGGGGCCTTTTAAGATTTCTGCTTAAGCGTCTCACCTGCAAGAAGTGTTCCACAGATACTCTGGCTTCTTCCGTGACCTTGTCGTTGACCTCCACCTCAGACTCCAGGTTCATAATGCTAGGCAGGCTGGTGGAGTTCTGAACCAAAAAATAAAAGAAAATCAAATAAAAACAATTTTTCAAGAATTCAGAGATGTGCAGTGGCCTTTTACCTGCCACCTGTTTCGGAAGTGTATAACGTCCATGAAGGTCTTCTTGATGTCCCAGTGCAGGTTCTCTGGGCTGTCCTTCTCCTCCAGGTGAACGGTGAAGGTCAGCTCATCCTCCTCCCAACCGGCCTAGGACGCAGACTCAGACATGAACGCGGCGTCCAAGGACAAGCCTCGACACAGCCTCAGCAGTGCGCTAGCAGGCCCGCGGGACATTCCTCGTCCTCGCTGATATTTATAACTCACTTGAGGGATGCTGACAGCCCAGCGGCCCACGCGCCACATCTCATAGGACAGCTTGAATTCCATCATGTCCTCTTGGACGCTTTTCATGTAGTTCTCCAGATCGCTGTCCTCCTGTAGATTTACAGCGCAAGTAAGTGGCAGCAAATCTGTCACTTTCCGTCCTCTTGGGGTACACACACACACACACACGGTGGACTCACCCTCTCAGAGTCCTGCAGACTGTGGATGGAGCCCTCCCTGCTGCTGACGTCGTCCTCGTTGTCCTGGAGCGCCATGATTCGCATCACCAGCTCCTCCTCCATCCTCTTCATCTTCTTTTTCTTGGCCTTCTTGGACTTCATCTTGTCGACAATTTTTGACCATCCTTGTTTTATCTTGTTGGCTGAAAAGTGTACAGAGATGAGGGAATGGCTGACCTTGACCTTGACCCTCAGGTCAACAACCATTTGATGCTAAATGCTAACAGCTCCACCTTCCACTTGTTGAGCTAGGGAGAAAATCAATTAAAATAAATTTAATTAATTAAATAAAGCTGTGCTAACGGGTGTGGTCTGGACGTAGAAACTGACCCAGAGTCAGCAGCTGAACATTTCAGGGACCACACAAGCGCACGTACTCCGTGTTGTGGAAGCACGGCTGTAAAGCGCTACCTATGGCTGGCAGCTGTGAGGGAAAACTGGCTCAGAGGAAATAATTAACTTTTCATTAATCATGCGAGCGTAATTAGCGATCAGGCCGTCGTTGTTACAATTAATCTAATGCCACAACAATATCAACTGCTTTTTAAAACCATTTATGTTGTAATTGGAAAAGGAAACGCCTAAGAAAGAACAATGTCCTTTAAACAGCTAAATTAAAGTTAAAATGGCTGCTACAACTCCTCATTCATTCTCAGCCTCTTATCTTTATGGGTTAAGAAAAACAATAATTAGAATTCAGTCTGATATTTGTGTAATTAGTCATCTGTCCAAAGAACAGAGAGAAAGGGGGATACATTATGCACTACCAGGCAGCTGACAACAGCGCCCGGTTATTGATCCAACCCTTGCCCCGACATCATGAATGAACCATCTCACACCCCCCTCAGCCTCCTCTCGTCTATCTCTTAAACATGACACCAGAGGCACGTGTGTTCCTACAGTTTAAAGTGTACACACACACACACACACACACACAGACACACACACACACTCACACACAAACACAAACACAAACACACTCACCTTTTTTGGTCTTGATCTTGGTGCTGGTGGATAAACCTGATTCCTCGAAGCTCCTGAAACAGGAAAAAAAAAAAGGGATGACCCCTTCAAGTCATTAGTGATTTCACAGAGGCAGAGGCCTCCGCAGGCACCAGGCCAGCTTCACAGAGGTCACGCTGGCAGCCACTCACGCCTCACTGCCGTCGCCCTCCTGCGACGCCAGAGACGCCAGATCCAGATCCGAGCCGCACACGGAGCTTTTGGGGGTGACTCTGTCCAGCTGGCTCACCACCAGCTGGTTTAGGTTGTCGGGGTCGGAGAGCCACCTCACCAGCATGCCCAAACCTGCGGAGAAGAGCATCTGTCAGCCATGAAAAGCACCTCCGCCCAGTCATCAACGTTGCTTTAAATCTGCAGTATTGCCCCTTTACAGATTCTCTGTCAACTGTTTCCAGCCTTCACCTGTTAAGTTTGTCCATTATCATCATTATTGTCTTTAATGTAAAAGTAAAGCCAAGAGCTCCAAAGTCAATATCGCCATCTGTTTCATCACAATGCAAATTATTTTTCACTCCAATTTAGACGAGGTCCCAGAGATTGATGGCAGGCTGGAAATCACCACGGGAGTACTCGAAAAATACATTTCATTTAGGGAGAATTCTTTCTTTGGCACAAGTTCTTCTCGCCGTA
>BJFM01001801.1:372590-396807 GCA_016586285.1 Arothron firmamentum
AATGCAAAACGTCAAAGGCTGAACTCGATGATTTGCAAAACCCAGGAAACATGCATTTGACTCCTGGAGATTAAAGGTTAAGAAGAAAGTTTTTCAAAAGCTAGACCAAGTTGCTTTACATCATTCAGCACATCGTAGAATGATGCATGGAAGGACTCATCATGCTTCGTTGGGATCAGTAAAATGTAAACTTTTTCTAATAAAAGGTTTCCACCCCCTCAAAGCTGCTGACGGGCATTGCAGTGAAATGGTCACCTGACTTAAAGAAACCGTCTCAGGTGACAGTCATACAAAGATATGTGTAGTTGGACATTGCTGTCACTGGTTAATCATCATCCCACAATAAGAATTACGTCACGAGGACATAAGGACACTCCAGCGAGAGGCGTGGGGAAACATTACAGAGAGCACCCAGTGCTCCTTACCCAGAAACCTAATTACTTTAATACTCCACACAACAGAGTGGTTTACTCCCCACAACGCCATGGAGTCAATAACTGCAGCCTTTCTCCTCAGACCTGTGGAAGTGCAGCTTATGCTCCATTTGCACAGCATTAGCAAAGCTTGTTAAATTCTGCGAATTTGTCCTTTTAACCTGAGTTTTCGATTCCGTCTGAAAGAAGAAGAGTCAAATGTGGAAAAAGATCCAGTAGTTCTGATCTTCACAGGCACTGTTCTCTAGTTTTGGTGTCTTGAAAAGAGAATTTTTGAAAGAGTTAAAAACTCGTTGCCTGGGTTCTTCACCAGGCAGAGCTGCACGTAAAAGGCCTTAAATCTCTACTGCGGTTCCCCCAGGGAATGTTCTGAAGCAGAGGTCAACCTAAGAGTGGTGTCCAGATGTGCAAACCTGACAGATGTTTCCACACAGACATCAGCCAACTGTATATTTGGGCAGAGAATATAAACGCAACCATGAATTTCACCGGAGTTTTTTTAATCGTCGACACGACTGCAGGAATCTTGTTTCACTTTGACATTAAAGACTTTTTTTTGCTGCTGGTTATTTTTTTTAGAATGTTGCCTGTTTCTATAGCACAGAGGTACCGTGATAATGAAAGAGGAAGCATTAAACTCAGAATATCTGAGTCCGACAACGAGGTTGCAGAGCAGAACAAAGCATCAAATCCATTTAATTCAATTTGTATAGCGACGCATACAGCAGTGTGTGAGGAGTTTGTTTCCTTAAGCAAGAGAGAATTTAAGGCTTTCTTACCCTTTGTAGCAACAATTTCATTTAAGGCACAGCGGTGGACTTCATGGCCCCACAGAGATTTGGGGAAAAGGTTACGTACCAGAGCGTCAGAAAACTCTCTGAGAACTGCAATCTCTTCAGCTCTGGAAGTGAACAAGAGTTCTCTGTGCAACAAAAAGACAGCAAGCGGGATTTTAACTAAAACCGCAGATGCCGGTGTGCATATTTACGGACATGAGTTTATTAAAGCTCGACTTGTTAATCTAAGGTTTATGACTCTTCAAATACTGAGAAGTCATTACAGGTAAGAACTTTTTCAAATAAAGTAAATTATTCACAGGCAGTAAAGAAATATGGAGGTATTTATAGAGATTTAACGCTCTGCTGAGAGCGCAGGAAGAGTGGCAAGTCAGGGAAAAGTCATACCTGTCAGGCTGCTTTGCATTATGCAAGTGCTGGGTCAGGATGCGAATGGAACCCACGACTGCCTGGCACACATCAAAGCGTCGCGCTCTCTCAATGATGCGGTCGATCACGACGTCGACTTCCCTGCCGAGCACCCGGTGCAGCGGCTGGGACTCGAGCGGCTCCGGGACGCTGTACCAAGGCAGGACGAGCTGAGCGTAGGCGCACTCAAAGACTGGGGGAGCAGTCACAACAAGGACGTGCACATCAGTGCCGGGCTCGCCCGCTAAGCTCCACTTCAAACAAACACCGCCGCCTCTTTAAAGCTTGTTTGGTGAAACACCACGGCTTTTACTCCCATCCAAATTATTTAGTGCAAAAGTATCTGAGACGGGATTTTATTATTAAACATAAAAAGGTGAACAGAGTCTCACCTAATGACCATCAATGAGCTAAAGTACGTTGTTAAAGTGAGGTAAACCCATAAATGAGCTTCTGTTGCCTGTGGAATCAGAAGGTAACGAGATGCATCATTCTCTCTGCAGCTCCCATGAAAATGAGCTCCCGTTTCCCCAGGGAGCAAAGAGGCACTAATGACGTTTAACAAATGCGATGGAAATGTGACATTTAAGCTAATTAGCTGTCATTATGGAAACCCAGGGAGTGGAACAGCAAAGAAGCAGTCCAATGTGAGGGTTCTGAAAAATGTAGGTTAGAAAAAAAGCTGTTAAAATTGCCAAAAATGCTGTGACTTTTAGCCACCTCCACATTTCCAGGTTCCCCGTCTCTTCAGATCAGGTTGGAGAGAGTTTCGACAGCGCTGCGCCCGAGTCCTTTAGGTCGGGGGGACTCTGGCCCTTGACTGCATGTGCAGCGCCTGGCTGAAACCTGATTTTGTAAATATGCTGTTGGGAGCGCAGAAGCGACCTGGGTCTCCTTCAGCCTGCCAGACCACACCGCCACTATGAACTAACGCTGGTCAAACAGGCCGTTGCACGCGGCCACCCACCCTGTTGCTGAGTGGGAATAATGATGGACAGTGATGCTCACAGGCAGATCCCCTATCAGTGAGCGCAAACCCCTACAAAGCCATTGCTCATGGAAGAAGACAGTTTGTTTGAAAATCACGACTAAGGGATCAGTATCTGATACCGGCCCTGAAACCCAAACTGTCTGTATGAGGACTGAAAGAAGATGGAATAGTGCATCCAAAAAAGGCTCTCCGTAGGTACAATAGCACTGATTCCACAGCAGGGACTTCAATCATTCACCCCAGGGAGGGGTGGGGCTGAAGAACACTGACTGGGGGACGACACACAGCAGCTTTCTGCACTTCTGCACACCCACCGTGTTTAAACCAGCGTGCAGCTGCAAACTTTATCAGTAAATTCTCTGGGCTTCAACTCAGAAAGAGAACAGAAGAAGAGAAGCTACAGAGGTGGCAGGACGACGAGGTCCAGGCTCTTCTGGAGATGGCGACTTCTGAGTGGGCGAGTGGAAGAACAGCAGCCAAGCGAACACGCCTACATACAGTAACAAGTAGGACACAGGCGGAAAAACGATGTATGAAAAGTTGAAAAATCTTAAGCAAGCTGAAGGACCACAACAGTCAGACGGACCGACTGCTGAAACACTGCACACTTCAGCGTCAGCCTGATTTAACTTCATTTCCCAGAAGGCTGAGGTGCAGTGGAAACACAAACACACACATATTACCAGGAATTCCTTTGACTTAGGTAAACAAATCCCTGCTAATAAAAGCTCATTGAAATGTTGGTGGGGAAGATAGTAATATGCTGATGCTGACCAAACTAGTCTGCAATTTCATTTTTAATCATAAACAGTCAAAGCACAAAGTAGCCAAAGTCCATATTATCTAACTGATCTTGCAAATGCTGGGAGTAAAAAGCCATTAAACCCCCTAATAATCAGTGGGGAATTAGAGGTAAAGCAAACAAATGAGAAAGACGACCCTCATTTCCTGTTTTAACACGTGACCAAACACGGAGGATGTTGGACCAGAGTGTAAGGTGAGCTCCAGCTGCAGCTCTGCCATGCAAAACGTCACTGTGTCAACGCAAAACAGGCCTTAAGATGCCCTCTGCCACAGCAAAAGCAGAGGCAATGGTGCGTGTGGGGCAGGCCCAGGCTCACCTTGCTGCAGAGACCTCAGGACGTGCGGATAGCGGGAGCCCAGGGGTTTAGCCTCTCCATCAGGCACCTCACCAAGCAGCTCCTCCTCCATACTTTCCTGGAAAACAAAGATATTAAAACACCGTATTTCTGCTGATGAGCATTTCCAGCTCAGTCTGTGTGTTCCTGTGAGGGGGAAAAACTAGTTCTACAGGACAAAAAAAATAGCCCTGCGGCTGTGAAAGATAATACCTGGGCTAAATATTTGACTTGATCTGGAATCAAAAACGTTTGTCTGCAGGTAGGCAGCATTATGTCACAGCTTCGAGGTAATTTGAACAATTTTAAAAGGTCCAACGTCGGTTCAAAGCGACTAACAAACATTCTGAAGACCATGTAAATATTTAGCACGACCGGCACCAAAACTCTGCGTGTTTTTGGATGAGAAAGTGTCGTTTTCGTGAGCAAATATGGCTTTATTACCTGCAGCGGGGTTTCTTTCGTTTCTTCATCGGTCTGGGTGCTGCTGTCTCGGCCGCTGCTCGCCAGTAACAGCGGTGCCGAAAAAAGAAAGAGGAAACAGAGAAAATACTGCGTGACAGCGCGGACGCAGTCAGAAAAACACCACGCCAGGCCCACGAACACGGCGATGGAGACGCGCCATGGAAACATCATTTTCTCAGGGGCTGGGCTCGCTAGAGTTTCCCGCTGTTGAGCCCGCGGCTGTTGCACATTCGCCGGCCTGGTTTGTTCGTCCACATCTTCAAGCGTTTCCTCACAACACGAAGTGGAGCGACGGGAAGAACCGAAGCAACTTTATTGAGCTCGGAGCCCTGATTGGCCCCGATAGCTCGTAGTTTTATGGCGCCATCTACTGGCCATGGTTATATACTACAACGTCAGTCTGTCACTGGAATTACAGTAGTACAAAACCGAGTTGTTTTAAATTAACATGGAAAACGCTCTCTCTATTTAAGTTAAAAAAAAATAAAAACCCATTTTTACAATATATTTCTGTATGTATGTATGTATGCAATAATATGACAGACACCAAAATGAAAATCTATCATCACTTTTGTTTCTCTCATTTATACCTTTTTACTTGAATATGCATAATTATATTTTTGGGTTACCATCATGAGTTCCTTCTTTTTAATCTATATGCAAATTAAAGCTGAACAAAAATAAATTTCTTTTAATATCTAAGTAGATTCTAATGCTACCTATATTAACCCTGATTCTAACTTATTTGCATAATTTGGCTGGTTTTACTTGTCACTGTGCTAGTTTAACATTTACATACTCAATGTTTTTTATGTGATCAATGAGCAAAACATAGAGTAAATGAAATAATAATATGAGCCGTTGAATTGTCACTGCTGGTCAGGCAGTGACATAATACCAAGAGCTGAAATTACATAACAAAAGAGAATCTGTACTAAGAGCTCCATTAGAGAGAAATGGGGATTAAACAGACAAAATAAATAAAGTACTAACTACTACTAACGGGGGTGTGTTTTAAAACAAAATTAGCAAAGCAATATGATCTGATGCAGCAAAATCTGTCACAGCACAAGATAAACATATTTAAAGTGCCTAAAATCTTTGTCATGTGTTTTTAAATAAGATTAAATAAAAGTAAAAAAAAAAATGATGGAAGACTCGACAAATCATTAACGTTTCCATCTAGATCTTTATATATTATATATCTTATACATTACATATCTTTAGATTTGATTTAAATGTATACATTATTGCAGTTTTGCTCAGTAGTCTGAACTTTTTGACTCGTTACACCATAAGACCTGCAGGGGGCGCAGCACAACTGGAGGCTCATGCAGCGTGAACCCAGCAGAGCTTCTCTAATCTCTATAAAAGCTCGGAATAGAGCCGTTTCTTGGATAGTTTGTTGATTAGAGGATTAATCATATGCTACCTGCTGAGAATGGCTTCTGTTGATGGTAGCATAAAAGAGGATTGAAGATATTTAGGACCTAAAATCAGATTAGACTGTGCACCACATAAAATGGTGTAATACTGAATGAGACCCTCAAGTCTACAAGCAAAAGCGTTTTTTTCTCCTTTGAAGATCATAGGATGGCCAGATTGATCTCACAGTGCATTAGTTTCAGAAAAATCTGCAGCTGCCTTATTTCACTGGACACTATGAAGATGAAATTTTTGCGTATATAAACCTTAATTAAGTACAATAATGAAGACCACTTCAACACTGTACTTTATTGTGAATTATCCTAAATGTTCCTGCTTGAATTCTAATTACGTTCTTTATAAGGGAAGTGATGAAATTCAGGGGATTATGTGGTATTAAAAGTGGGCACTGACGCTGCTCTAATTACTGCTAGAATTTCAGAAATGATGTTAGCTGGCTTCTTAATTGAAAGTGCCTTTTTGAAAACACTGTAGTAGAAAGGTTATTTTCCCAGGCAACTGTTGGCACTTAACTTCTCAGTGGAGATGGCAGGGAGCTGCCAAGTGATTCCGTGACCTCCCAGTCCACGGCACAAGGTCACATTGCACCGCTGGGATATCAGATAGTTTGATGGCTTCCAATGCTGACACTTGAGAAGTCCGATAGAAGTCTGCTCATGGCGGACGGCGGTCTTGAGACGACCTGTTTTTAGAGTCAGGTCTGTTCACACCCGGGTGAAAGTACCTCCCCCTATCCTGAGCTGCGTAGGTCACCATCACGCGCCTCTTTACAACCGGCGGGATCGTGTATCCAGAGGAATTCTATTGATGACACCACTTAAAACTCTCAGCAGCACCAGAATAAATCCTTCCCATTTACCTGAGGCGTCATGGCTGAAACTGGCAAACTAATAAAGGTGTCACGTTGCTAAGGTCAAGGCTAATCTGCTCGGTCACGCTGCAAGTAAACGTACAAAGACAAGAAGTAACGCTGTAGTTTGCCTGCTGGACGCCACTCATGCATCTATTCTGCTGAGTTATTGACCAATACCAGAAGGTAGAGATTTCCTGTCAGCACGCTTCAGTTGACATAATGTCAGTAGATCAACTTCCTGAGTTGATTACGGCTCGCCACCAACAAATCCTGAGGGACGTCTACAAATCATTCGCAGTAGTAATATCCTCCATGACACTGGATTCCAAATTCAGACCATAGAATCTCAGTAGGTTGCATTTATTTCTTTTTTCCCAAGTGAAGTTCAGGGAATGACATTCTGGTGAGGGGCAAAAACCCGAAAAACAAAAAAAAAACATGGGCCAAAGAAAGTAATAGATTCCCCCAGTACAACTAGTAGAAAATACTAGTTGGTCCCTATAAATATAGCATGGAGTCCTTCCAAATGTACAAGATATGGTACAGTTAACCTTCACATCATCAGAAAAGGAGCTTAGATGACTTTCTTAAGCTCATCATACAGGACAAGCACAAAGGCGCCGCCCATGCCTCTGAGCACATTAGACCAGGCTCCCTTGAAGAAAGCTTTGGCACCTTCATCACGCGCGATCTTCCTCCAGCAGTCCAGGGTGCCGGTGTACATGATGTCAGCTAAGGAGGAGGAAATGCAGATTCACCGAGACATCCTGCCGTTTGTTTTCATGCAAATCTGGTGGCAAAAATGTGAAAGTCATGCTTCATGTTGTGGCTGTTACCTCCTTTGCGTCCAGACTGCATCATCATGCGTCGGCGGACGGTGTCGAAGGGGTAGGACACGAGGCCGGCCACGGCGGTCACGGTCTGAGCAATCATCCAGCTCACGACAATGTGTGTGTTCTTGGGGTCAGGAAGCATTCCTGCAAGATAAATGTAAGCGGGAATATTACCGACTGTTTCAGAATGATGCTTTGATTGGGCCTTTTAACGCCCCAAACCCTAAACTCACCCTTGGCTGTGTCGTACACGCCAAAGTAAGCTGCCCTGTAGATGATGATGCCCTGGACAGAAACGCTGAAGCCCTGGTACAGACCCTTGATGCCATCGGACTTACTGATCTTCACCAAGCAGTCGCCCAGCCCTTTGAACTCACGCTCCGTCGAGGCTTTGCCCACGTCGGCAGCCAGACGCGTTCTGGCGAAGTCGAGCGGGTAGACGAAACAGAGAGAGGTGGCCCCGGCGGCGCCACCAGATGCCAGGTTACCTGCAAAGTATCTCCAGAACTGGGTGTGTTTGTCTACGCCGTCGAGGAAAACCTTCTTGTACTTGTCCTTGAAAGCGAAGTTGAGGGCCTGCGTGGGGAAGTATCGGATGACATTGGCCAGGTTTCCTCTCCAGAAGGAGAGGAATCCCTGCTCTTTGGGAATACGGACGACACAGTCGATGATGCCTTTGTACTGCTGGTCCACTGCAATCTGCTTGCTTGCATGTTGTACCTGTGATTAAAGCACAGATAAAGCAGCACATTAGAGAGCTGCCTTTCGCTACCTAAGACAAACTCCCATGATTCTCCTCGTTTGTCCCACAAACGGCCTTTCATCTACCACAGCGCCAGAGGCATCCATTCAAAAAAGTTGGCACCCCTCCCCTACTGCTGCTGCTGCTGCAGTTGAAGTCGGTCTAAATGTAGCATCTGTGACACAAACCTCATGACATTGCCTTCTTCTTGTTGATAAAAAAAAAAAAGATTGATCTGTCGTAGAAAACTACGTCTAAACGGCAAAACAGACGCTTGCTGGAGACGCGCAGCTGCCCTGCGGGACGGCCTGCAGCCCCGCTGAGTTACGTAACAGGTCCTAACTCATTCATCTGCGTCTGCAGCAGCCTGGAATTACGTCCTACTCACTGCAGCATCTTTACCCATCCGAGTCCATTCGAGGCCAGTTAGGCATAACTGGAATGCAAAAGGCGCTGTGGACGCACGCCTGAACGCGGTAAAAGCACTGACGTCCAGAGGCTCACCTGGAGGAGAAGCTTGACTCTCTCGATGGGAGCTACAGCTGTTTTGGAGATGGCAGCGGCAATACCACCAGCCAGGAAGTCCTTGGCGAAGGACAGAGCGGTGTCGGTCATCTTCGGGTGTTGTCAGACGTCGCTGGGGTTTGCCTGCAGGGTTGAAATGGCCGACTCCAAATTAGAGGAGAGGGGATTTAAGAAGACCGTCCGCCGGAGGACTCCTGAACTTCGACTCTTGCGCCTCATTGGTTGGCCGCGGCGGTAGTGGGCGGGGCGAGTGATGTCCTTTGATTCAGATTTGGTGCTCTTTCTCATCACTCAAGAACATAATGGCTACAGAAAGCTGTTTTGTTTTTGTTTTTTAATAGATATAATCGTCTGATCTCAACACAACTCTGGGACTTTAGATTTTATTTTGTACCAGCTTTCATGAGTGGTACAAATGTCCAAAAAACAGTGGAGGCCTAAAGGTTATTGTGGGTAAAGGTCGTCCCAGCTGTCAATGTCCTTTGGCTGTCAGTTTCCCACAGTATGGAAAGGGACATGACTCTGAATCAGCTGACTGATTCCACACAAACCCTCACGTCAGCACTTTCCTTTTCCAGCAATTATGGCCAAAAAAATAAAATATTAAAAAAAATAAAAAGATCTTTTAGCTGTGGTCTTTGACCACATTAACTGACATTACAGTAGTTCCGCTATTAGCAGAGCTGTAATTTTCTCAGAGATTCAGTTTGGTAAATGTCAAAAACAAGGTCAGCTCTCTGAACTCTGGGGCCAACCAAAGAAATGGGAAAGGAGTTGTTAAAGTGGTTAAGCTAATTAAAAAAGAGAAGCAGCTGCATGCACGCAGGCACACAAAGCTGTGAATTTATGGCAAAAAGTAATGCTCGAGGGGCAGGACTACAAATTATGGAACTGTTTCATATTCCAGACCTAAAAGTGTTTACTGCAGTTCCCTGTAGAGCAGGACTGGTTCAGCCTGAAGAACATCTGCAAGTTAATTAAGTAATTATACAAAATATAGGAGAGAGTAAACATTTTATTATTGTCAGTATGAATGTTGCTGGATGTGACAAATAATCACCCCCTTAACAATGAAGTCATAATCTACCTAAATTCATTATGGCACAATGACTGTCTTAAGATAAATAATAATCACTGAAGGCACATATGATGTTTTAAAAAACATAATAAGGTGACTATATGAGTATTCTTAAAAATCTAATTAGGTCCGCTGAAGAAATTAAAATATTAGGAGTCATAAGTAAGTTTCGGCCTAAAATAAAGTTGTGAAGTCTAAAACATAATGTTTGTGCACAACATTATAGAGACTTTTAGTCCATAAAAATCTTTTTTTTTTCAAGTCATAATCCGTCCAGGAGTCACCTCTCCGTTATCACCAGCGGTTTGCAAAAGACGACTCCCCTGACCCAAAGTTCCTGTTTTTCAAGTAACGCTTCACCTCCTCCAACTCGTACGGCCCGAGGCTCTGATCCACCCCCGGTGTGAGCTTGTAGCTCAGGGGAGAGACGATGTAGCCGTTACGGTAGAGGCACAGCTGCTTGCACATCTCAAAGCATGTGAAAAGAAGACCAAAGTAGGGAACAATCTGGGGAGAATGACACAATCTGTTAATGTCTTGATCACAGTATTAAAGACTACTGCATTTGCTGTAGGACTAGGCAAGGACGCTGTTCCTGAGGCAGACACTGTTCACCTTGCTTACACCCTAAATTACTTGTAAACATTTCTTTACAAACCCCTCCCCATTCTCTCATATGTGCTGTCGTCACACTTGTACTCGCGCACGTGCTATTAGCTATTTATAACAAGACTTGATGATTGGACGGGAGTAAATGACCTATTTCATTTTTTTAGGAAACTACCTTGATCATATTGGCGCTGATGCCGTTCCACAGAGAGAAGATGCCCTTGTGTTTGACAATCTGTGTGAAACAGTCAGTCATTCCGCTGAAATGGACGTCAACTCCGCCGAGATGTGGGAGGCGCGTGCTCTGAGCCTGAAACAAGGCAAGGGGTGAAAAAAAGAACCAAAAAGTCTAAAACCAAACATGAAGCAGTTAGGGAAAGTTGATCTGTAGGCATCTGATTTACAACAATAACATTTGGAATTCTAATGTTTCTATTTTTTGTGTCTCATTTTGAGGTAATGATTGAGGATATCTCTTGTAATTATTTGTATTTTTCCATTTGAATGTCTTTTTTACAAATTACAGCAAAAATGATTTAACAATAGCCAACATATTCTTTTAACCCCAATTGGAAAAACCAAGAAATCAGGGAAAGTATGATTTTTGTCATGTCTCATTAGAAATACACCAAATCCTTTTCCATAGAACATTATGTTAAATATTTGACAAAACCTTTAACTTTTAACATAGTACATATACTATATATAGCAACAAAAACATGCTTTCACATTTTTCAGATCTCAAACATGTTAACAAATAGTATTAGCAGATGTAAATTTTGAGCTGTTCTATCGTGTTCTGACATATAAAAGGTAGCTGTCATAATACAGAGGTACAGCCTCTTAAACGCTGTCAAAGAGATATGAAATATTGAGGACAACAATCTTCTCAAACAGCCCGAAGAAGCGATTGTAAATGTCCACATTATACTTAATTTTTAACTGTGAGATGTCTCAGTTGAATCTTTAAATCAATAATTGGCGTAATGCTGGTTTTTAATTGTGATTGTTTATTATAATGTTTGGTTGTCTGAACACTGCAACTGACTATCTTTAGAGAGCTTATCTATAGCTTGTGCAGTCCTGGGACACATTCACATTCCCAGCTGCTGTTAAACCTTGCGCTTGCTAATAATAGGCTGATAAAACCGGATGTGGTGTTCTGTCCTTTGCAGCACCATTGTTCCACCGAGTGTCCTTCATCACCAGCAGATGTCTAAAACTTTACGTATTATTATATTATATTATATATAAAATGTCTACATTTTGAATGGAGACATATGAAGATCTACGAGAGAAGTTTGTAAAGTGTTTAAACTTTCCCCGAAAAAATGAAGCACACGTACGTAGGTACGCTTCTACTGCCCCCTACTGAGATAAAGTTGGTAATGCAGCGAATGCAAAAACCTACAGACTATATTAACTCAGAAAATACAAATCTGTTAAACATACTGCCAATTCAACGTTACCTGAATTTGTTTTTCTCTGATTGAGTTTAGATATGCATCACATTATCATGGGATTTGTGACTGAATGCAACACGTTCTAAGCCTAAAATCACATTAAACTATTGTGGATACGGATGTCCTGATGATGTCCGCTGTGGAATGTCTGAGGAGGGCAGTATTTGTTTACTGGTTATTATTTTAGTGTCACGCTTCCTTAGTATTTTTACTTCCATGATATGTGACTATAGTAAATATAGTTATTGTTTCTTTTTTTTTTTTAATTGCCCAATTACCATCGTTAGTTACTTTATTTTGGAAATTGATCTGATTCACTATACATTTAAAGTAACTGTAGTAATAGCTGTTCAGAGCAGTCTAACACATATTAACCTGTGGTTAGACCAACAGAATAAAAGTTTTAAAACAGTGTTCATGATGTGTCTATATTAAGTTGTTATTGATTTGTAATATAGGTAAAATAAAAATAGATAAATAAAAATCAATGTCTAAAAATTACCTGCATCTTCCTCTTCACAGTTTCAAAAGGGTAGGAGAGGGTTTGAGCCACTCCTGCTGCAAGGCAGCCATTGAGGAAGTTCTGGAGGGGAGTGAAGCGAAGAGGAGACTCCCGCCACAGTTTATCTACGTTCATATGAACAATATAACAGCCAACAGAGAAGGGGAGAGCACCTGTCGAAATACACAGTTAAAGAAGAAATTGTGGTTCTGGCAGGCTGTAAACAATGCGAACAGTTGCAACATCCACATTATTCATCTTGCTAATAAATTCACAATTTTGAGTATGTAAACGCACCTAATGCAGTCAGGGAAAAGCCTCTATAGAGAGCCTTAAGACCTTCAGTCCTGTAAATCTCCGAGAGCGTATGAGCAATGCTGAGGTATGTTGGCTGTCTGCAGTTCTGAACAATCAGTCTGGTTTCAGTCACCTCCAGAGGGTACGTGACCAGTGCAGCAGCAATGCCAGCCAGGCCACCAGCCAATATGGCTCTCCACTGAGAGATGAAGCCCACTTCATCCATGTGGAGGTGGACCATCCTGGAAGGGTTTTAAAAACTGAATCAGCATACATTTTTTTTAGCTAAACAAATTTGGACTTCAAAACTATTTCAATCATCCCCATTAAAATATACTGTTAATTTTTGTTGCTTACTACATGATATCCCCTTGCCAACAGTAAAATGGGATGGACATTAAGCGCAATTTAAAGGATTATTTACAAATTAATAAAAATTCCTTTCAAAATTAAAGTCTGGATCAATATTTATCACATAACCATGTTTCCATTTATACTATAGTCAGTCCAAAGCAGCTTTTTAAATAAATGGTATAGTTTTAACTGCCCTATATTTTAAATGTTCACATGAAAAGTATGAGAACATGCATGAAAATTGTGTATAGCATATATGTAGGGTTTGCCAATTTTTTTCTTCTTGTTTCTTTCATTCTTGTTTCTATTTTTCTAAAGTCTTTTTAGAGTATTTATTTCTTGTTTCTATTGTTCTAAAATCTTTTTATAGTATTTATAGTATTTATTTCTTGATGTATGCTGCTGGAACACTGCAATTTCTCCATTGTGGGAAAAGAAAACTCAATTCTATTCTATTCTATTCTATTCTATTCTATTCTATTCTATTGTAACGTGTTCGGGGGGAGTTTTGGATCTTGGAAGAAGGCCTACACCATGGGACGCTGAGGTGGTGGCCCTGTTTACAGGACAGTACACACCACCCGAAACGTGATGTAAATGGTGAGAGCGACAAACTTCACAGCAGAATTCACGTGCAATACTACGACCACGTGACTGTGACGCCTATGCTGTCCATTGTGTTTAGTGTCAATCATTGTTGCCCGGTAGTAACCCGCAAGAGATGTTCTGCTGAAAACCCCAAGATTTGTCTAACAGGCATGACTAATCAGGTGGTGTAGACGTAAACACACAGCATTTGTTCCGGATCCGTTAACAAGTTCGGCGACCATTACAATTTAGTTTAATAAACTATGACGACAATCAGCAATTTAAAAAAAAATTAGTAATGATAAATAAAACCTAACAGAAATGATCGCAATTATAATATTTAATCATATTAAATATTATATATTGTTATATTTAATAATATTGAATATTATGACCTTATTTACTTTATAACACTTTATTTTATGTTGATAAACCAGCTAACTGGACAATAACTTGTGGATATACAATTGTATTTGAATACCAAGGAATGTATAAATAAAACTTCGGAATTTATGTGAGTCATTTATTATTAATGACTAAAACGTATTTGTCTGGTCTTGTTTGTCCACATAAAAATATTTAAAAATATCAATTCGACCAACGTGATGTTCAGAGTTGTGCCGGCCAAGGCACCTGTCAGACCAAACTCTGGGATCACCCTTCACGTCACCTTTCAAAAATCGGCTGAGCAAATGCAGTTTTCTGATTGGCTAAAAATAAGGTGCGTTCCACGACAAAACAGGAAGTACAACTTTGCAGAAGTCAACATACTTTTTAAATAAATTATTTCTCTATTTTTTCCCCCTGATATACATTAACTGTTGTGCTATGTTACGTCGTGTTCCTTAAATCCACCCAACAAACAAAGTTAAGCTACAGGCTATTTAGCTAGCATAAGCAGTGAGTAGAACCCAGATGAAAACAACCGAGAACAAATAAAAGCCACATTAAATGTATAACTTACTTTTTGTATGTTGTAAGGTGAACGGCGGTGTAAGGGAACAACCGCAGACATGAGGCGAGGTTTCCTTTCCAAAAGCCACGAAGTCCCTCATTTTGGTAAATAACAAGGAAACTATGGCAGAAACCCCCTTTGCTGTGAAAAGTGCCCACCTGACTCTTAATTTTGACCACTTCTAAAGGGGACGTGGCGGTTTTACTGAAAAGACCAGCGAAAGCAACACATATTAAGCTCTGAGTCCTCGTAAGTCTGTCGTCTTTTATAACAGTGGCCATCCCCGTCACCTTCTTTAAAAATAATCGATCACTTCGACGATTAAAATTGTCCTCGAGTGAAGCGGAAGAGTTTGTTTACGCAGACAGGGCATCTAAATCTGGATGTCAGTGAGGTGTCTGTCGGTCTGCTTTACGTCTCTGCTAATCAGGAGGTTTTTCTTTGACATGTGACAGCCCTGGACTCAGACCTACAGGACACTAGGTGGCGCTCTTTGACCGCTTAATGTTTGATCCATCCAGCCTATATTGAAATTGGCTCGGATGTATCGTCATAGTAACGGTATAGATGTGCTCACCTCTTAATTTATTATTTTAAGGTTTCCTTAAACCTATTCTGATACACAGTTGAAATGGCATTATATTCAAGTAATCTAGATAAGAAAGATTTATTCATGTTTCTGTATTATTCTATATACAGAATTGTTAAGAAATTAAATACAGGCTATTTACAAATAGGCAGACTGTTTTATAAAAGAAAAAGTTAATTCCAAAATGTATAAAGGCATATTATTAATACTTTCTTATTTTACATTTTAATTATATAAATCTGAAAAAGCTTTCAAAAGTATTTGAATCCACACAAATACTGTACTCATCGTGATGAAGATGCAATGGAATGCCGTGGTATATCAAAGTATTATTTTAGATGTTTTTGTATGACAGCAGCAATTTAATTTGAAAATTAGACGTGATGAAGCAAACTTACAAAGCTTTTGTTTCTGTATCTAAACACGCCACATTACATGCTAACCTTAAAAGCTGTACAGTAATTTTTGCATTTGTTTAAATGAACACACAAAGTAGAAAGTGAGATGAAGATGGCGAAGTAAAATGTAAATGATCTGAATTATACAAAAAAACTGATATTTATTCCATTAGTGTCATTAAAAAATGTTTTAAAAAGTCTCTAAAAAAAAGTGTATAATTGAGGAAACTTCTAAGAAGCTTTCCATTGATGGACATCAACAAGAATGAGATAGCTGCTGGAATTTTATGAAGCAGAAATGCTGAAGAAAATCCAATTTGAAAACCTGACAAATTAAAGTGTTGTGTGAACAGAGTCTATGCCTTTTTTTGCATGCCTTTTTTATTACCTTAATATATTTATATTTAAAAAAACAAAACTGTGGGTGACCTCTGTAGAATATCAATATTTCTATAATCAGTCTTGTTTGGGTGTCCCAGTTAATGTGTTTTAATCAATCAGGTCTGACTTACCTTATAACTGTATTCATCAGCAGGATCTGTTGTTAGTATCTTGTTTTGGCACATTTTGTTTGTTTTTTCCTTGTCTGTGCCTGGCAGGAGTTCCTCCCCTGCCGTGCTGACAACCTCACATTGGTGCCAGGAGCCCACGTTCTGTCTCCGGTTGGACCACTTGGCTTCTCCACGAAGACTTTCTGGCAAAAACAGAGTGACAACCAGAGCAATGACAGCCTGGTCTCCGCTCTGGCTATCTAATTGATGTTGAAAAGGCTGTTTATTTCTTATAGTGTACATCTGTCTATCAATCTTTTGAGGTATGAATTTATAAAAAAAAAGTTCTGTAGTTAAACTAACTTCTTGGTGACTACAGGATTTTTTTTTTTTAGGATATCTTTAATGAATGCAGCTAATATAGCCTGGGACTAACGCTGTTTGCGAGACATCCTTGAATGAGTTTGGCAGCCCTGCTCTTCAATACTCTCCAGATTAAAACTCTTAAATATTTCTTTTGGTCTGAGAGACACACGTTTTGAAAATACTTTGATGTTTCTTTGATCTGGCCCTTTTACAGTACGTGAGATACTGAACTTTCTTTCCTGACAGATAAGTGGTGTGAGGGGAGATCACTTTGTATCTTATCAATTAATGCTTCAGCAATCAAAAAGGACAGTGCCAAGAAGCTGCTGCCACTCTGTCTCCTCTGCCCCTCACACTGCTTTTACTTGCTAGTATTTAAATAGAATACACATAGAGCGCTGCCTTCTTCCTTTATGTATGTCCTGCTCCTGAATGAGCACTTCCTCCTCACTCCTCGTGGGAGCAGCCAGTGTGGCTTTGTATCCCTGTGGCTACCACGTACCAGTCGGTGTAGGCTGGCTGAGCCATTGTCATTCTCTGGATGTCATGCGCAAGTCAACCCTTGATCTCCCACTTTGAAGTGCATTGCTGGAAGACTGGAGAGAGCCATCCCTCGCCTGGCCCCGAGCCCACAAGAGTCAGTAGAGGGCGCCTGACACCAGGGAGGATGCACATTGGCCTGAGACCGACTGTCATCCTCACAGACTGGTGCAATAAAAATCTCACCTCATTATCTCAGACGGCACATCACAGGCCTGTGTTGGCAGGGGAGGGGAAAGGGAGAGAAGGGTTGGGGGTGGGTGACACAGAGTCTGTAGTGTGCGTCTCTGTTAGGAGGGGGGTGCTGCGAAATTCAAGAAGAAGTACAACACTCTTCATCGTGACGCTCATTCGACACCTCTAGCTACAAGGCTGAGGCCAAACAGCTGGGGCTCACTTAACAGGAATGAGACTTGTTATGCATAAGCAGGCTAATTTTAAATCATTGATGTGTGAGGGGTTAACCTGTAAAGGGCTGTTAGGGTTTGTTAGGAATAGTAAATGCAGTTTTGCACCTCATTACAGGGCGTAGTTTTTATTGCAAAATGGTGAGAGTAGTGTTATATCAGCGCCGTAGGCCATTAAATCTGCATCTGTTGAACATTTCTAGCCTTGACTAGGTTTTTCTATGATTTCTATACATGAAATTTTTAAAATGTTCAACTTCATATGGAATTTGTGCAAAAATGTCTCATTGCTTCATATGGGTGCAAGTTAAAAATGTAACAGGGAATGATTTATTACTTATTTAGCGAAGATACTGATGACCAGGAGGCCTATTGTCTGTGAGGTTAAGTTCTGGCAGCTGGTGCTCCCTTATCTTCCCATGTACAGCCAATAAATCAATATCAAATCTAAGGAACAGGAAGCCAGATGGCTTTTCCACAACCCACCAGGGCCAGGGCGCTCTCAGGGTCTCCCCGGCTACTGTACCGCCGGTGCATGCAGCGGGCCTTTGAAGACATACACATTCAACAAGGCGCTCAATGAATGACTAAAGGGAACAAATAAGCTGTTACAACTCTGCTGAAATCAGTGTTTGTGTTTCCATCCACATCAAAGAGCCCAGTCTGTTTGATATGCATCACCCCACACCTTGATCGGAGGCAGGTACAGGTAGAGAGGAGGAGCAGACCATTGAAAGGAGAGAGGGCTGTGTGGTCACTTCTCTCGTCATTGGCTCGAGGGTAGTTGACCCAGACGAAAGGTCTGGTGATGTCTCTTATTCCCCTGGGAGCTATTGCCCCTTGGAACCATTACTAAACACATTATTTATTGGGTGTCTTATTGATTACATGCTTTTAGGAAATATTCACAAGGATTTGGAGCTTCAGCTAAAAACAGGACGCATCTCACGACTAAATGAAGTCAATGAATTTGGTGAAGTGGAGGCAGCGGTGTTGGATGGGTTGAAACAAATCCATCAGACTCATCTTCATTGCTGTGTAGGCCAGGGGTCAGGTTAAACAGTAGTTTAATTGAATGGCTGTTCACAGGCCGGTGTGAAATGCCAGCTCTATTGCAAAGTGGGAGCTGGAAGGTGGGGGTTTCTGTGGCCTTTGTGTGGCCTGTGGTCTCAGAGCGCGGACCCCATTGTTAGAGGCTGACCAGCCAGCCCCTCAGACTCTCCTTTACTCTGCTTTGTCACGAACAGAGTGACAATTTCCTTCATCCGGGTCAGATCAGGGTCATGACTTTGGACACTAGCCTTCCCTGTCTGTCTGCTCAGTCTGCACACTCATAAAACCATACAACACCGACGCTGAGTCACACGCATGCCCCTCATGTGCCAGGGTTAACAGGAACAATTGGACCAGGTTGGTCCTGGATCCAAGTTCTGATGATGCACGAAATCAGTAAGAAGCACTTGACATTTTAATATATGGCCATTTATAATCAGTAAAATTAGTATGGTGGAAAATATTTCACCTTTGGCTTTTGCGAGCGTGTAAAACGCAGCAGCACACGCACAGAGTAAAGACGACCTGTTTACCGCTGAAAAGTGTCCGAGTTATGCACCCGTGGTGGTTTAGGAGCGTGGACAAGACCCACCTTCTGTCTTGAGGCTGGGCCCCACTTTATCTTGGCCTGGCCACAATGTTGATAAGAAAAGGAAAGGCCAAAGGGCCATAAGGAGCAGTGTGTATGGCTCAGGTCAACAGTGTGAGAAGGGTGGACTCAAAGGGAGGGAAGGCGAACAGGAATAATATCTGATAAGAATCACCAAGGTCTTTTGATCTCCAAGGGTCTGATCCTGGGCTACAGGGTGTCATGCTGAGTGGACGAGTGGAACAACGTGGCAGGTACAAACAAGCGAAGCCCTTGAAAATCATCTGGGCCTGAGCGTATTTACTCAGGGAAGACTGTAAAGACTCCTTCATTGTAGAAGACCCAAGCACACAAACTTTCTCTGCTGAAATGCTCTCTCTCTCTCTCTCTCTCTCTCTCTCTCTCTCTCTCTCTCTCTCTCTCTCTCTCTCTCTCTCTCTCTCTCTCTCTCTCTTTTAGGTGTTGGAGGATTGAGTATTGCTTTGACATCAGGAAAAGTCTGCTTTCATGATGCAAACCCAACCATGATCAGACAACCACAGACACAATGGTTTCGTCTCATCGGTCACCAATTAAAAGCCGTCATGTGGAGGCCAGACAGGGCCTGGAGCTACAACGCAAGCTGTGGCCTGAACCAAATGCCTGGCCTTTTTACCAAGGGCGACGTGGAAGAGGGGGCTTTTTGCCTAGGGCGGCCAGAGGAGGGGTTAGTGCGCTGTCAGGGGAGTTAAAAATGTCCCTGTATTCCTCATGAAAACACAGGTGTGAAAATGGAAGCTTGTGTCATCACAAGCCAAACAAAGGCCCTTAAACTATTACAAGACAAAGTTTCATGCTGCCCTTGATAATAGATATTTGGTCCTTCAGGCAAAGACAAGAACACAAGGTATCAGCAACCTGTGACATCCAGACTCCAATTAAAAAGAATTAAGGTGTAAGGAGTCTTCATTATCAGCGCTTTCTGAGGGACATCAAAGGCGGAAGCGGAGTGAGAGTGCAGCTGCCCCGACGGTGTGAGCTTCTCCTCTCACTCCAGAGGAACTTGTTTTTGTTGAGGATGTTTACAGATCCCAGGAAAGACAAACAGCCTCTTTTTTGTTTGTAGGTGAACAGCTCAAACACAGAGCTGCGGGTCACTTCTGTGTGTGCGTGCGAGAATCAGGATGTACTGTATTGTCGGGTCAGTGTTTGTCTTTGTTTCTGCACTTTCAGGTTTTCCTGCTAAAGAACCGTTTCAGCGTGACCGAAAGACCAGACCTAATTGTCTGTCCAGTCGGTAAACTCATAAAATGAGATACAGCAGACACCTTCATCAGTTCACTGATTTGTAGTTTGTTCACGGAAATCTGATTAAATAGTGAAAATGGGTTAAAACTTATTTCAGTGCAATTTTAGGCAGCCAATTTATCATTCCATATCTAAACATGTGGTGTCACTGTTGTTCATGTTTACTAGAAGACATAACCCTACTGGTTTAATCAAATACAGTTCATAATGTGCCCAACTCTGTGTCTGTATTAACTGTTCCCAGTAAAATAAGATTGACCATTAATCAAACATCCCATTTGTCTTTGCAATAAAACGTTTTGACTTTCAATCTACTTGCAATTCATTATTCTCAAGCTAAACTTTCACTTTATGTCAGGTATTATTTTTTTTAAATATATAGACCAATTGACATCTGTATTGCCACAGTGAAGTGCCTCATTCTGCAAGCTTGTAACAGCAAATGTCACTTTGTGTTGAGATTTCCTCCACAGCTATAAATCCTGGGGGAAACAGGCTTTCACAGAGTTGTTTTATGGCACAGAGACTTCCCTTCGATTCTGCAGGGGGTACAACGCTTAACACTGTGTCTTCATGTGTCACAGTCCTTTTATCTGGGACACTTCCAAAACTTACTATATTTTTTTATTTACACAGGTGCACAGGATTCTGGGATGTTTCTAGATTATAAGACTTTTTTAGTTCACCCTTTATTGACTTTTAAATGGGTATGTCACATTAGTCTTATTTGTCTAAACCTCTTACCATTTCATGTTAGCTGTTTATTTATTGTTTTAATCTCATAGCTCCAGATTCGGGGGGGGGGGGTTAAAAAAATACACACACACACACACACACACACACACACACACACACACACACACACACACACACACACACACACACACACACACACATTGCACACTGCATCAACACAAAGACGTGTTTTTTTAATAGATGTTTTTTTAATTAAATGATAAATATTAGATAACTCAAAATTTCTAACTATAACTCCAACTGTTATTTTCTAACAGTTTCAAAAGATATTAGACTTTATTTATTTATTTATTTATTTATTTATGTTATAAACAATAAACATTTCTAAATGTAAATTGATATTTAGCAGAAAACACAGTGCAACAGGGCAGAAAATTGTTTTGCTGACCAGAAATATAAAAGAGCAGGAGAGCGTAACAAAGTAGCAATACAGTGTATAACAGGGCACAGAAATAAAACAGTAATGTATAGTACAGCAGAGAAGATATAGAACAAGTACAATAGAGAACAGAGACAGTAGACAATAATCCATATAATGTTCAGAAGAGAATGAGTGTTACGTATAGATATAGAACAGGAGCATTGTGAAGGACGGCAATGATATAAAACTGAAATATAGAGGTTTAACACACCGGGAAAAAACGTATAAAAGGCTGAAAAAAGCAGTTTGAGCACAGCAGAGATAAAGCTACAGAGCAGAACAGAGCAGTGATGAAAGTGTTGAGAGTCTGAGTGTACACCTGTGTTCATCTCCTTCCTGGGCTGAACGTCTGGTGGCGCATTAATTTGTTTAGTCGAAACTGGGGGAGTCGCCCTTCCTCGGTTGGTTCAGCTTCACCTGGTTCGGTGGACTTTGGTAACCCAGCGTCTACAACACCGGGAATGCGACAAATATGTAATTACAGCTTATTTTAGCGGTCCGGTTTCGCTCTGGTTCAAATTAGTTACCAACCGGACTCGCGCCGAGCTCTTTGTTTCAGCTCGCGACACGTTAACCGCTTCCGGAAAGAAAAAAACAAGCACCTTCACACAGGTAAGACGAGTTTCGGTCTAAGAATTAGCACTTTCTGTTCGTTTCACTTAAACAAACACCAAACAATGCAGCGTTACACGCTTTGTCGTACACGAGTCCTTGTTCATCGGTAAATTATAGAAGTGTTTATAGACAGTAGTACAATGAAAAGTGAGTTTCCGTCCTCAAGGTGTGCAGCAGTTGGCGCTTCAGCAGGATTCTGTGGTAAAGACATGGCAGTTCAACTGTTTCTGTTAACCGTGTTGATAAAATAATCTGCTCTGAGTTATACCTATGGCGGCCAACTTTTATCACCTCTTCTGTCATTAGGAGCTGTCGCGTTGTTGTAGTGATTAGGACCAAACCAGCAGTCATGTGCTGACAACAGAGGGGACAGTGAGTTATTTATGGACCCTGTGACAACATACAGGCAGGGAGGCAGAAGTCTTTATTAACGTAGCTTTCTGATGATAAAACTTCAGGTCTGAGGACAGCCGGGGTCTTACACAGACGTACTGTTTCACAAACTTACTGTTTCTGATTTTTTCTGCTTTCCTTTTCGCATTTGTTACATTTTTTATTACAGTTTTGGTGCATATTTTCCTGCACAAGGATCTGAGTGCATTTTCCACAAATATTTCAAAGTAAAGTTCACCCAAAAATGGACATCCACTTCTCCCCCATTTCTGTGGGAATTGTGGTGAGTGACTTGACATTTTGGGCTGAAATATATAAATGTCACAAAGGCCCATGTCCAAATTTACTGCTGCCTGCAGCATTGCAGTCACTTCTAGGATTTATTTTTTTAAAAAGTAATTTTAGAAGGCCTTGGGTAAATTTCAGCCCAAATAGTGTTGTGTTTTTGTGAAGTCTACTGTACAAGTATAGTGCAATTAAACAGACAGCAAGGGAGAAACTTATCACTAGTTCCAAACTAATGATTCTCTGTGATGTAAGTGGTTTGTTGCTTTTTGTTGGTCGGTTAAGTGTTTGTGTGATGTAAATTGCTGATCCCTTTCTACCGTTGGTGCTGAAATCATCCGGCTGATGACAGACATGCCACTGGCAGGGTTTGTTTTGGTGTACACACACAGACTGTTGTACTGTGAGGGCCAGAATGTCCCTGTGAACAGAGACCTAATCTCCATGTGTGGTTTTGAACCTGAGAACTCGTTCACTTGTATAAATATATATATGAAAATGGAAGTCAGAATGGATTTGGAGTGGAGCATTATTGTGTGAAGGGTATGTGTTCATAGAGACTCTTCTGTTACATAAGATCAAACAATAAAAAGATATTTCATTTACAGCTTTTGAGTTCAAGCCAGGTTACTTACATGACTGTTGTTACTGATTAATGAATAGAGGAGCAATCGGACAAATATTTTATGCTTTTTTTTTTAAAATCATTATACTGATCCTCTATGATATGCCACTTGGTTATCATTAAGAAATTTGATTTTTCATTATACGAGCACGTTGTTGCTATTAACATTTATCATAGCAGACATTGGTGTAGGATGGAGACTGGGGGACATGACACATGTGGTGTCTCATTGGCTAAGACAGCCTCACCTGTGTGAACTGAGGGTGTGGCAGGACATGTGACTCATCCATATTAGCCATGAAAGCATGTGTTTTGGCTGGAGCCTTTCAAGGAATGCCACGTCTGATAATCCTCTGGGAGACTTGGAAAGCGGATGGCCACTCTCATTTCCCTTAAAAGCTTAGTCGGTCACGTGATCATAAGGAATTTGATTTAGATAAGCTTTCCCTCATCATGGATGATTATATTTATGTAGTCAGGGCTGAGCCATTAAAACAACCCTAACCCTTGAAACTATAAATAAGAGGATCACCAGGGTCCATGAATGCTTTCCTGTTAAATTCATCGCTGCTAGTGATGCATCAGTGTAAGCATTGTGTGTTGTTAAACCTTTTTCACACCCTTGATTTGGTTTTGTGATTTCCAAATACAGTAAATATAATACAGGCTGGTCCCCCCCAGACATGTTACAGGATCCAGGAGGCCTATCCATTTCAGGATGAGGTATCACCTGAACAAAGTGAAGACAGACAAAAACAAGGCCTCAGGATCCTCATCAGATAGATAGTGTGCACTCATATTTTGTAGTTGCTCTGGTCTGTTTGAAGTCATTCATCTGCTAAGAGAAATGTGTGTGGCGCCGTGCAACATCAGCAGTACTCAAGAGTCTCTCTCTCTCTCTCTCTCTCTCTCTCTCTCTCTCT
>BJFM01001801.1:396875-418803 GCA_016586285.1 Arothron firmamentum
TCTCTCTCTCTCTCTCTCTCTCTCTCTCTCTCTCTCTCTCACTTTCTCTCTCTCTCTCGGGCAGAAGATAGACAGTCTCTTTTTAGCTACACCTACTCCCACCATAGTTACGCCAGTGTAACCAGAGCTCATACACGCTGCTGCTCATGCACACACATGCACGCACACACAGATATCCTTCTAACATGCACGGGGAGGCAGGGCTCTGGTTTCACTTTAGCTTCAGGCTTCTGCCAGTCATGAAGGTGATTCTGTGAGGTTGATGAGAAGACGTCATCTACCGGTGAGTCTGGAGATTAACTCTGAAGATAAATATGTGTTTGTGTGACTGAAATCTGGCCTCAAAAGAAGGCATAGTTCACCAGGCTGGTGTTTTGTTTTAAATATGCAGTAATGTCATTGTGAATTGTCTTTATATTGTATATTCTATACCTTAAGCTTGTGTTCGAAACAGTCTGTGCCAGCTACTAGGTTTTCTAAAATAAAATCTGTCAGATTTTCTTGGTTCATACATACAATATTTATTGAAACTTAATAGTCTTTTTGCCTCAAACCATGAACGTAGCTCCAACTTTATGTTTTCATTATATATATGGGTTCATATATTTGATCATGTGGAGTGGGTTTACTCAGAAGAATGCACTCGTAATTGGTACCCTCCTTATGATCGAGAATTAAAGGGGATTAGGAGCTGCACAAAGGGACGGAGACCACTGCTGATTGGGTGCAATGGGTCATTAGCTAGAGGGGTTGTATTTCTGCTCAGTTCATTCAAAATTCTTATTCTCATCTTATGCCCTGGCTTTGTTCTTTGCCATCAGCTGTGGATCGCCTGGCGTATGTGCTGCACTCCATTTCACAGAGTTTAGCCATTTCTGTGTGGAGCGTGGTGACTTCTAGCTGAGAGGAGAATTCCTTTTGTCCCTCAGGAAACTCGCTGAGAGGAAGCAGCTGTGGCTTTTTGCCATTTTGCCGCTGCCCTGTGGATTTGTCATTTCCTGTGGAGCTGGATGGTCTGAGAAGGAATAGTCCCATCGTACATCTCGCCGCTTTCGTTTCTCAAAAGAAAACCATGATGAAATAGGAGATTACTTAAGGAATTTGGGGCACTAATGAAATATACCAAAAATTCAAAAGGACTCTGAGAGATCTTTTTTCAGACGCAGAAGTTTGAAGTGAACTCGATCAGCCAATGGCTGCAACAGAGACCAAATCCGGCAGCAGCTCTGGGGGACTGTCGTGGGCACGTGTCTGTAAGGAGTGTGGCCAGCAGCACGAAGGCCTTGAAAGCCATCTGTACGAATACCAGGACGATGTGGACGATGAACTGGTGTGCCACATCTGCCTGCAGCCCCTCATCAGACCCATGGACACCCCTTGTGGTCACACCTACTGCTTCCATTGTCTGAGTAATTTTTTGAAAGAGCAGGACTTCTGCCCAGTGGACCGCCAGCGGCTTCAGCTGCACCAGTGCCGTCCATCCAGCCTGCTGGTCAGGAACCTGCTGGACAAACTGCTTGTGACGTGCCCCCACAGTTCTGAATGTCAGCAAAAGATGCAGCGCTGTGAACTGCAGCCTCACCTGCACAACAGGTAAGATACTGCAGGCCATTCTAACAAATGCTTGGACTTCAGGACTGAAGCTCCAAACAGTTGCCAGAAGCCAGATAAACACTTGAAGTCTGGATCTTTAATCCAAATGATTTGTCTTAAAGAGACAAAGAACAAAGAGGTTAGCTAGGATTAACTCAGTTGTGAGTCTTGTGCAATGCAAACAGTGACAAGACAAAGTTCAGACACAAAAAACAAATAAGAAGTCTCAAATAAATTCAGCCGTCTCATCCAAACACCCTGTTTTTGGTACTGTTTACACTTTTCCTTGTGTTTCATTTACTTGTCTAGTGTTCCTTGCATGCTTGTTTTTCTGCAGATGCCCTGTCTTCAGACGATTGAAAGAGGAAGCAGAAAAGCGGAAGAGGCCCTCATGGAATGAGATAAAGGGACGTAAAGGGGACGGGGAGGCGCCTGGTGATGCCAAACATTCGTCTCTATCCCGTAATCCCACCAGAGAGGCTCCCGAACCCGGGCTGATCAATCCTGCATTTGAAGAAAATGAAGATGGTATGAGGCATTTTGTCCTCTTTTTAACAGTTTGATACCCATGTAGATGTCACCACGGTAATGCTCCAAGAAGCTGTGCAAACTGCCACGGTGAATCATCAGCTAAGTTGAAACCTTTAAAGTCTAACCAATGTTTAAAACTGATCTGCGGGGGGAAAAGGCAACATGTGAGTCAGTTTCATGGAACAAAGTCCACCTCACATTTGCCAGGCAACTGGCTGTCAGTGTATCGAGACTCTGTTACGTAAGTTGACAGAGAGTTGAAAGACCTCTTTTTTTTGGTTTCCAGTTCCAATTTTATGGGTAAACTTTTAATGTAGATTTATATGATATTAATATTTATTATTCTGCATCTTTTGTGCATGCATGGTTTCATGCTGTTATATCTATTAATATGTTTGAAATTGTGCTTCCTGGGAGTTTAGACAAGTTGACTATTTCTGTCCTGTTTTGAAGAAAAGAAATGCTTAAACACCGCAGCAGATGTGACACAAATGTCACGCGATTCTTTTAGCTCGCTCCGTTTCTGTGAAGATATAAATAATTACACGTGTCCTGTCTGCCTTATTACATCATCACTAAGCAGCATCTCTACACTGCTGTTTAAAATGATGAGAGCTCCTTTTATCTAGCCCATCAAGTGTGGAATGTCATGTTTATTTTGAGTTAACTTTCTCTTCTAATTTTAAATCGCATTCTAACTCATTTTCAGCTATCATTTCCCATCGCCTACGTGTTTCTGCTCTCTGTGCTATTAAGGTTTATCGTTACGTCATTTCCTCTGTTCCACCTCCAGACAACACTCCGCTGAGGTCCAGTCTCGTAGCCGAGTCCAATGTCGTGGAGCTATATAGAGAGGAGCCAGAGGAAGAGCTGGGTCTTCGCATTGTGGGAGGAAAAGACACGCCACTGGGCAACATTGTCATCCAGGAGATTGTCAAGGACTCTATAGCAGCTCGTGACGGCAGACTGGCCCCAGGGGACCATATCTTAGAGGTAAAAGAGACTTAGCAGAAAGAAGATTTTATGGGTATAATGTAATCCATAGTGACAAATGCTGAGTTTGTTAGGTGGTTAGGATTCTATCGCATTGCATGACATGTTTTGGCATAAACATCTTGTCATTTTACTTTGCAGCAGTGAAAGCAGATGTTCAAGAAAAACAGGTTTTAGCTCCATGGTAACGAGGTGTGGCTAATAATATTGGCTGAACACTCATGTCTCTACACTCTGACCTGATCTGTGTTTTCTCACTGACTTCTTATTGATGTGGTCAGTCTTCAAACAAAAGTATTTACAGTATGATTTAAGTTGCATAACATCAGCTATTTTCTGTAGTTACTCATGCATTTGTGTCAGAAACAATAAGAACGCTAGCATATAAGATTATTATTTTATTAGCATTGTTATTATTAAATTTTAATGCAAATATGAATGTGAAATGTTTAAAATAATATCAGATGTGTCTCATTTGGTCAAGTAGCCTTGGGAGTGCTTTAGATGTTGTTTAAAGGACACAAGTAGACAAAAGCTGTCAAAAAAGTCCAAAGTTCTCCAAAGCAGGTACACTAGGGAGTCTATTCCCAGAGGCACGTGTACGTATAATGATAACGTTGTACACACACTCAAAACAAGGAAGAACTTGGCTATGTGAATCTTGATACACTGTTAACTGCTGTACCTTCTGGTGTTGTGTTTCCAGGTGAATGATGTCAGCTTGGCTTCGGTCCCCCACACCAGGGCCATTGGGGTGCTACGGCAGCCGGCCCTCCTCAGACTCACAGTTATGCAGGAGAAGGGCTTCAAAACAAGAGACGCACGATCCGATCACCACGCTTCCTCGAATAGTGCCCCCGCTGCTTCCCAGTCCTCCAGCAGTCCTCATGGCAGCTCCACCTCCAACAACCCTGGAACAGTCCTGCAGGTGACACTAATGAAGAGTCAGCGCTCTGAGCCACTTGGCATCAAACTCATCCGTAAATCTGAAGAGAGCGGCGTCTTCATCCTGGACCTTCTCTCTGGCGGCTTGGCGGCCAAGGATGGAAAACTGAGAAACAATGACAAGGTGTTGGCTATCAATGGTCACGACCTGAGGCATGGTACGCCTGAAAGCGCTGCCCAGATCATACAGGTGCATTTCATTATTATACAGTTTATGCTGTTCTTCAAGTTTGAAGAAAATGAATGGTGCTATTAAATAAGCTTAAAAAGGATGTGAATTCTATAATTAAACCAAAAGTCTCTAAATCAGTCAGGTTTTAGCTTTTATCACATCGATAATTGACAACAAACATTTTAATGAGCATTGTATTGTCATCACATACAACTATAGGATCAGGAACTTAGAAGACTTTGGGGCTAGTTAAATTCTGGTGACAGAAACTATCTCAAATGTGTCAAAAATGAAGAAATCAAGAATTTGATTACATTCTTGCAACATGCAACTTGATTTGTGGCGTTTGTGTGTGTTTTCATGCAGGGAAGCGAGGCACGTGTGAACTTTGTAGTGATGAGAGCCACAGAGGCTCAGGAGGAGGGAGGCAGAGGTGTCCGCAGACCGGAGCCACAGTACTTCAGGCGCCGCTCCGCATACATGAAGGTGGGACCAAATATGACAGGAACTGTGTAGCGTTGGTCCATTTCTGCCTAGCTCGCGTGTTTCTGTTTGCTCAGTGTGACTGTAACGCTTGCTCATTTGTCAGTCACACTGGCTCATGTCATGCACAGCGGAAAGACCCCCACCCTTCCAGGTTTTGGTGAGAGCAGACACCTGCGTCATCGTGTGAAGATGAAAGTCCCTCTCTGGGCCCTCCTGTCCTGATCAAAAGGCCTGGGGTGCTGCTCACTCTGCCACTACAGGGCCACTGTTCTGTTGTTTTTGGCTCTTTCTTTGCGTGGCTGAGGATCAAAGCTGATAACAGTTAGCTTTCGCCTGCAGAGTCGTGTCTGTTCATCTTGTTTGGGGGGAGGTTGTTGGCTGGGAAAAGGAGGAAGAGCTCCCACATCCCCAAAACCTCCCCCTCTCGTCGTTTACAGACTCCAGAAGCTAAAGCTGTTGTTTTCTACACATCTTTTTCCCTACGAGAGCTTAGTGTTGATCCTCACACCTCGCCTCTACTCTTCCCTCTCTGATCCTTCTCATGTGTTTCACATTTGTTTCTACGTGTGGATTTGTGAGCGGAATTGCTAAAGTCAAAGGATCCTGTAGAGGCTTAGGATAACTGGCAGCATGGAGCTCATGTAAACAAAATAGAAAGGAAAGAATTAGTGAATCTTTGCAAGACCAGCAGTAATTACATTTCCATAAAGAGATGTTAAACGTTGGTCACTTCTTTGTCTTTATTTGACTTGTCATTCATGCAGGATCCTCCTGGTGGGTTCTCTAGCCAGGAGAAGACTGTGAGCTTAAAGAAGGAGCCTCGGCACTCATTAGGGATCACCATCGCCGGGGGGAGGGACTGTCGCAGCCGTCTGCCTGTTTACATCACCAGCGTGCAGCCAGTTGGCTGTCTTCACAGAGATGGCACCATCAAAAGAGGTACAAAGAGGCATCTGGTGATCTGTGATTCTTACCTTTGGCCTCGTACCTCCGGCTGCAAAAACGAATCATTATTATGTTTTTTTCTGTTTGAACTGGTCTAATTTATCTTTTAAAATAAAAATGCGTTTCAGTTCTCATTTCATTTGCCATGAAAGTCAGATGCACATTTGGAATGCTTTCATCTGATTGAAATCACAGCTAAGTATGTTGGTAATTGCTGTTTTCGGTTTCCTCAGGCGATGTCCTGCTGAGCATCAACGGCATCGACCTGACTCAGCTCACCTACAACGAGGCAGTTTCTGTGATGAAGACTCAGACGGCTCAGTCCCAGGTGGTACTCCGTGTCATCCAGACCCTCTCTGAGGATACCGAGGAGGACAACGATGCTGCCCGCATGGACGAAATGAGCCCTGCAGACGATTTACGGGATGACACTCTCAACTGGACGCCGTTGTGGACCCGCTGGCTGGGATTACCGAGGTACAACCTCCTTCAATGGGCTCAAAACCTGTTTATTTTTATGTAAGAAGTCTGACGCTGCCTGCCCTTCCAGTCATCTCCACTGGTGCAGGGACATCGTCTTGCAGAAGACCAACAACGACAGCTGGGGCTTCAGCATCGTGGGGGGCTACGAGGAGAGCCACGGCCAGCAGCCTTTCTTCATCAAAACCATTGTTCCAGGCACGCCTGCACACTTCGACGGGCGCCTGAAGTACGTAGTAATCTGCTCTCACATCACATTGTCACCTGAACCCACCAGGTGATTATCCATGTTAATTATCTGTGGTTGATCTGCGTAGGTGCGGCGATGAGATAGTGGCAGTGAATGGGGCCACGACGGTGGGAATGAACAACTCTTCCCTCATCCCCATGCTGAAGCTGCAGAAGAATAAAGTCACGCTGACTGTGGTTTCCTGGCCTGGAACGCTTGTGTAACTAAACACATTTTCCTGCACGCTCAGACTGTCAGCTTGTTCTGCTGCATCGTTGACCTGACGTCACTGATGTGTACGTAACCAGTTGTTAGGCTGCATCCTTTTTACCTTTTTTGCTTGGTTTCAAAAGCGTGTGTGCTTACATATCAGTCACACTTTAATTTCTTCAGTGTTATTGTACAAGATGTTTAACTGGGTTCCAAAAATGGTGACAATCAGTGAACAATGACATATTTAATAGCAAACCGGAAGGATAGCTGTGTTTTAATGTTTTTGTTTTAATGGTAGTTAGAATTGATTAAGTTAACAAACTCATAAGTGAGATTTAAGCTGAAATGTGCCTACAGTAGACTTGTGAAGGATTATCAGTGACAAACATAACAAATCAGCTGCTGACTGTACAGAGCAAAGCCAAAGATGATGACAATCTTCCCGTCCTGCACCCTTATTGTGACTTCAGCTTTTGAACCAACTTCAAATGAAATGATTCGACTAAACCAGAAAATCAGTTTGGCGTCAGCAAAGGGATTTTGTTGTGTTGATGTGACAGCAGGAAAGTTGAAAGACAGGTTTGTTCCAAATGGTGTTGATCACAATTGTCAATTAAGTGTTCTTCAGCTTTTCATGTATAGTTAAATGTTCAGTGGACCAGTTATGTTTGTCCCGTTAAACAAAAACAGACAAACAACGATGAGTACTTGAGTGTCATCATGTTCCCAGTGGCCTTTTTTATGATCTGTACACACACACACACCAGAAAGGTAACAAATTATTTTTTTTGTGCATTGTTCAGATATATTAACAGCTCTGTGTATAATAAACTGTACAGTCTGTCCATGGATTATTCTGACCCCTTGTGGTCATACTCTGTATAGAAGCAACAGGTGACTTCAAATAAACAAAATGAAAAATGGCATATCAGTTTTATGAATATCTACAGTATGTAGTAATGATGTGTTTGATTAAAATGTTATTTTTCCTGCTTGATCACAAACACTTGTGCATACAAACTACAGACCAAAACCAGGATAATCACAATGCAAAAAGTACACACTAAGTACAGTACTACAAACTGTCAGTGGTGAAAGTACGTGAATTCATTATATTTGAAATATTTTCTCTAATGAGCCAAACAATCAGTGAGTAAATGTTATTTGTGATATTTTTGTTTCCACTGGTGACATAAATGGTGACAAGAATGAGAGACTTGCAGCAAAGCATAATCAAAATCGATTTATTTTTATTTTTTCTCTCCAAAGGGATCTGTCATAGTGACAAACATTAACAGGACCTGGGACAGGTACAATACTGATCTGAGGTTTTAAAATGTCTCCTCTGCACAAGAGAACTGGCTCTAATTGGTACTTCTCTGTGGTGCATCAACCATATCGGAGGCACTCTGAAATGACGTGGCAGTCTCGAGACAAATAGTCAAATAACCCCGACCCTGGGCCGAACGGCTGAAACACAGCAGCACGGTGAGAAGTACAAAAACAACCAAACACAACGCAAACTGGGGGCAGTGAATAAGTGAGAGGAATTCAAACTCCACAGTAACTTCTTCCAGCTGCACAGCTGAGACGCCTTCGTCTCCAGTTACGATGGGCGGTGAGTGTCTTCATTGGCAAAACTGCACAGTAACGGCTGCCGTCACCGAAACCCTGACTTTCTACTCAAGTGCAACAAAAATCTGTTCTAGTTCTGGCATTTTATACACTGTAACAGTATGGCTTACAAGGTAAACAGGTCCATATCAACTAGAAAGGTTTCTAGACACATATCATTAATATAAAACTATGGTACAGCAATACATTGGCAAAAAAAAAGAAAAAGTAAAGAGCTAAGTAACTTCATGTAAACAATAATATACCACTGTACAGCTTATCCTACCTTCTTATTTACAGGTCAAGTTCTTGCTAGCTAGTTCTCATGTATAGGGTCAAATATAAAGAAACACGCTGCATGATGATGTACACTGTACATTAGGCAATCTCAACCATCCCATCTACTCGCAAAGAACTGGATCAAAATAACAAAACACCAGAATGAGACTGAATTTTCCCCACACCTTCCTTCCTGTAACGTCTAGATCTTATTTTTTTAAAGATAAACAATAAGGCAAGGAGAGTTCAGGAAGGTGGTGGCGTCACATTCTGAGCAAGGGATTACCGATATAGACGGGACACGCGGCTCATGGTCCTTTGGGGTAAATGCACTTATCACTTGTTTGTCACACTGGAGGAAAGGAAAACAGTCCGAGTGCAACCAAGGCCGCAACATCTGGTTCTGTTGGGAAAAATGTGCAAAAACTGCTCTAAGCAAAGTGACAGTGTGGCAAATTCTAATGTACAAGTTACTGGGAGATTTATGGGGTCATCAGGAGAGACAAGCGCAGCCCCTCGACCCAACATAACGTATGTACAAGGCACTAAGGAGAAGATTCAAGGGCTACACGTCCACAGTTCACTGCCTTCTCAGTCCGGGCGGAATATAGGATATTTGGGCAAGAATTCAATTAGAATCACCTGAAGAAAAAAAATGCAAATATCATTTAAAATAAGTTTAAGAAAAAGTGGATTTACGTTCAATAATTTAAAATGAAATGGTGAAAACATTCACATTACAAAAATGTTTAATATTCATATTTTTTACTTACATACTCCATCATATTACTGGTTTCACATTTTCTTTTGCTCAGCTTCCAGTGCAGCCCCAGCTGAGGAGAGAAGACAAAGACCATCAGCAATTAAGGCTGAAACAGACGCACAGACACAAAAATCTATCTGAAACATCCCCTTCAGCGTTGAGGGAAATTGGGAGCAGGGCTGTCTGGTCTCGCCAGGGTCAAACTGTGGCCAGACACCCTGAAGTGCTTCCTTTTGTGTCTTTGCACGGCTACTAGATGTAATTTGTTGCTGTGAGACAAAACAAAATTAACATGGCAATTTACTGCTGACCTCATGGTTCTCACAGCCTCTGATCAGCTTGGAGGTGTAAAGAGTTTACAAGAACTAGAATCCATCATGTTGATGTTCAACTTCCACCGCTTTCGATTGGGACTCAGCTTTCTCACCTTGTGGTATAGCCGGTTATTTTCCCACTCTAACAGCTTGTGAATTGACCGTCTTGTCTGTAGGAAGAGAACACAAATACATTAATTTGGGCAGGAAAAAAAACACTCAATTCCGCAGTTTAACAGGTAACAGTAAATGGCTAGTATGGTACGATTTATGGACTGAACTTCCAATTTACTAGCTAGTAATTTCCACTTTGCTGTCATTAATTTTGAGTGGTAACAACACCTTCAAATGACACACCCTTAAACAGGGCAGGACAGGAGCCTTGCAGTGCAATGCATCATTTCAACACAGAGCCACTAATTGAAAACGAGTCATTATTACCCTCTACGCTTACACCAATGCAGATGAATTACTAGAACAGCCCCTTGGTAATCAGCACTGATTTAAGGGAGAGTTAGAGCGTCCAGCCTGTGTCACAGGAGGTCAGGGACTTACTCTCTTGTTGAGACAGATAACAGGCCACAGACTGCAGCCTACAGTACAGCAACAACACAGGCAACCGCAGAGAAGCCACTTCACATTGACTGGCAAGTTCTTCTTCAGGCAAGCGTTGACTCTGCTGATGCTGGTTTTAAACTCCTCTGGCGCTACCTTAAAAAAAAAAAAAGAAGAAATAAATAAAGACTTAAGTAGAGTGTGTGTGTGTGTGTATGTATGTATGTATGTAAAGTAACCAGCCTTCACTGGGCTTTTTCTCCCCTTATATTAAAGCGGTTCCAGCCTAAAAAAATGAAGGCCTACACTTCAAGTAAAAAAAGTCAACATCTTCAGGAAACAATAAATAAAAAGTGGCCACGTTAATGCCATGTTTTCGGAGCATATGAGGCACACTGGTTTTGAACTGCCTGACGGAAGAATGAATATGAATTTCTCTGTCCACTCATCTTTAAAACAGCAGTTTTCTTAATCAACCTTCCTTCTTTTGGAGCAAGCCACACTTCCCTGGTGCGCTGGTCACGCAGGGTAACCAAGTGATTTGATTGGATCGACTGAGTGGAGCTATTGCCGTATTAACTGGAGTAGCAGCGCCTGCTGTCTATAGCCGCGCCCGTCAGGAAACTGCTCCATGAAAATATGTTCACGTAGATTTATCAGTCCAGAACCATCACTCGGTCCGGATCTGGACCGAGGTCCGCCATTTGGTGATGCCTGGTTTAAAGGTCTGAGGGTGGTGCTAATGTTAGAGATTTCTGATTGCTCCAAAGAAAACCTCTGCACAGAGATCAAAGAGCTTTAGAAAAACCAACAGGTAGATATTTGCAGATGTTGTCCAGAGATGAGATGAGATCTCTAAATTCTATACCTCTGACTTGCTAACCAGGCTGTAGACTTTTCAAGGCAAGGAGGGACTCAGAGGAGAGATAAGCTCAGTGCCTGTGGCTGCGCCGGCCAAACAACTTGAATGGATGCTCATTCCTCCCCGAGTCTGTACGCCATAAAACTGGGGTCGTAATCTTTTATGACAGGATGCAAAGGTCTCTTTGCAAACAGCCAAAGAGCTCAGAATAAAGCCCAGCAGGGCCTGATCTGCACCCTTCAATCATCATAATTGTGACCTCATCCATCATGTGTCACCCTGGGTCACAATACTGAAGGTACTTTTTATTGCCCCACACTTCCCTCGGCCTGCTCTTACCCCTACAGCCTTTTTGTGTTTCTGAGTCCGACCCAGGAAGCTTTTCTTTCTTGTCTACGGCAGAGTCTCCATTTCATTATTTTATCACCTGGAGCTGGACCCTCAAAAACACTGGGGTCTCTGCCAGCGGAGCCCCACAGACAGCTTACTTATTTACAGACCTGGACAGCAGCACATTCAGGCTTCTTTTTAAGCACTGTTAGTTGAAATGCATCTCCCATCAGATCAAACCACGTTGAGAGGTCTCTGAATGGCTCGGTTTTGGGAAGTTGGGGGTGTTTAAGGTCCAAAAGAAGAACAAAGGAATCACAGTGGCTTTAATTGCTTAATTCTTCCTACTTGGAACTGAACAGACAGCAGCTTGCGAGTCTGAAGTGAAAGAGCATGAAAAAAAACAACAACAACTATACCTTTCCCGTGAGAACAGAGGGAAATTCTGTGTCAAATCTGTTGCTCAGTCCAAACCTGCAAAAAACAAAGATTTGTGAGATGATACCCAAATTATACTAGTGAAATAAAAACAAACCACTGGTTTGAGAAACATTACAATGTATTTTTACTGACTAATGATTAAAAAGCATCAGTCAGTGACATTATATTAGAAATAAACCAAAATGATCCTTATCACTTGTCATGATTTGTAATAACATTTTTCTGATTCAGGGTTAAGGCTGCAAGTTTAAATCCTATATGCCAATGTAAAGACACTGCAGAATTTCAAGCTGTTTAACACACCTGATACAATATACACATAGTTTTTGTTAATACTGAGTTGTTGGGATGCGACCACACACACATAGTTTTGATTAATCAATCCCAAATAATGTGTCGGAGGTGTTAAGAGGATGTCAACACTAAAATTACTTTTAAGCAGAACAGAAATGATGTTCATGTCATTCACAGAAAAAAAAATAACGCAGTTTATCTGTTCGCATCTGTGCTTAAAAGCACAAAGGCTGAAATTAGCTAATCATTTTTACAATTTACAGAATTTTATTTTTTTGGATTAAAATGACACCATGATGAGAAACTCGGGTTTGTTTACATGCTTGTGGTTACAGTCACAACAATAACCAACATAAAACTGTGAACCTTTAAACAATAATAGAACTGATCTAAAATATTGGCTAGTCTGGTAACATTGTGTTGACTAAGTGACTAGTTCTTTAATGTCAGCCTTTCAGTGTTGCGTTCAATTAAATCATGTGTGAACCATTATTTTTAAATAAATAACCTAGATATAAATGATCTGTGTATATGTAACTTTGCAAGAGGGACACAAAGACACCAACGTCAACTTCTGTCAAGCAGAGTAACTGTGTTCTAAACCAAACATTTTTCCAACTCACAGTTGTGTTTCGCGACGGCTAACAGTAGCAGCTAACCATGCTAAGGATGGACACACGGACGACAACAAAGCGACAGCCGGACAGACAGCAGCCACAGACGTGACTCCGCTTACACTGTGATGTATCCGGCCCCTCGCATGACCACGGGCTCCGGACAGTATCTGGCCAAGTGCTCTTCGCTCACTACGTGCTCATCCTCTTCGTCTTCCAACTCATAAATGGTATCAAAGTCCGCCATGTTGGCTAACAGGACGCTCATGACGTCTGTCACGGGGTCGCGCACGTGCTGCACGCACTAGCGGAAACGCGGACGGAGAAAACGTATTAAATACATAATACTAGTGTCAAATGACAGAGGTTACGACCATTCTTTAGATTTATTGAGGTTTAGCACCAACCACACACCAGAAATTCGCTTTAAAACGGTTCTTTGATTTAATCTACCTAGATGAAACTAATTTGAGGTCCAGTAAAATATCTGTTATCGTCAACATCAGTTACTGATGTTATAAACGAGTCCTAACCTCTGCTGAAATGCTTTGAACTTGCATCACTTCTTGGCCGAATACATGATTTGTACACACTTTTTGCGCGCTGGTACTTTTGCATGCAGTGGAGGTGGTTGCTCTTCTGCAGGAGTTGATCGTGTCTTGGCTTTGGAAATGAGCCATATTCGGTCTTTAAACAAAATAAATATGGATTTGGTTATCATAGGTTATTATACTCGTTGTCATCATTTATGGTATAGGCTGTTGCAAGTTACAAATAAAGGGTTTCTAGAGCTCGGACTATGGTTTGTCATTGGCGAGAGGCCTGCAGCATGACGGCCTGTACAGAGGCAAAAAAAAAAAAAAAGAAAAAAGAAAGAAAGAAAGAAAGAAAAAACCCGCAATGGTAAGGCTGTCGAAACTGATAAATAACAGAAACCAGATGTACTGAAAAAGAAAACACTTTTATTTACATTTCAAGCATTGTCCATCAAACGACCCATAGCATTCAACCATATGATGGGGAAAAACGTAAATAATTTGTCAAGCCACTTTATCCAGGAATGAGCTTATACAGTCTTGAAAAAGTCCCTGAATTCTAATTTTATTCACATACACATCAGCACATACAAAAAGGATATTTATATTTTATTAACTCACAATTTTATTTTTTTTAAGTTTAACACATCGATTTTTTTTTTTTTTTTTAGTAATTAAAAAAAATCCCACCTCATTAGAACTATTCTAAAAAAGCGATATGTGAAGAGCCTCCAGCAATTAACTTTGCTTTAAATGAATTTTTATTCCCAGCTTTGTGCCTCAAGACGTGAGCTCAGGTCTGTCCTTGTCCCGTCAGCGTGTCGGAGTGCTCAGTTATGGTATGATGGTCCAGAGGGGAACAGCCTCACTGGCCCACAGTCACTTGCTGTATATTCCTGATAGATGGGAGGGGGTTCATCCCCTGAGGAGGGTACAGAGAACCGTGCACGTCTGTGGGACTGAGAGAACCGGGCACGGGCAGAGGGCTCACTGAACCCGGGTCACTGTGCACTGACCCACCGCTGCCGTCAGACTGGCCCAGCTTCTTCTTGATCAGCTTCCTCTCTTTAGCTCTGCGATTCTGGAACCAGATTTTCACCTGAAAAGACAGAAAAATTCAGTTCAACATCAACTTTTGATGTAAAGGAGCCAAAATAAAACGATAAAAATCTTGTGACTTAACTCAAAAAATCTAAAAAGCGCTGTTAAATAAAACGATCAATTAATAATTGAATAAATAAAAAAGAAATCATTAAATGATCATCAACGACACTATTACTACTACTACTACTACTACTACTACTACTACTAAAGAATACTACTATTACGACTACTACTACTACTGCTGCTGCTGCTGCTGCTGCTGCTAATACTAATACTAATACTAATAATAATAATAATACTAATAGTAATAATAATAATAATAATAATAATAATAATAATAATAATAATAATAATAATAATAATAATAATAATAATAATAACGCGGATAATAATGATGTTTTTCTGTCATAATTTATTGACGAATGTTGAAAGGGCAGCAGGAACATGATGTAACTGACATTTTTGACATGTTACAGGTGGAGCATAACGTCAGCACATGCCGTCCATCTAAATGATGTATTGCACATGTGTCTGTATGCTTTTCATTTCAGACGTACCTGTCTCTCCGACAGGCCGAGGCTGACAGCCAGTTCGGATTTCCTCCTGATGGTGATGTATCTGTTGAAATGAAACTCTTTCTCCAGCTCCAGCCTCTGATGGTCTGTATAAACTACTCTGTACTTTTCCTTCGTTCTTGTTTTACCTGCGAAGTCGACAAAAGCACACATTACAATTTCTCCATTTTCCGTTTGTTTGCTTGTTTTCATTTCAAATCTCTCTGTATTTATTTTTGTGGGCAGGTTGTTAAACTGGAAGATTCCCACAGCGGAGACATGCAGGCCAGGACCGGCCTATCTGCACACGGCATCTTTACTAGTCTGCTTTTCAAATCTACATCTATTTTGCTTCAGAAACGCAAATTGGGCCGTTTTATCTTGCATCTACAAATGTAGTACAGTGAATTTCAAAGAGGCAGCGATCAGATCTTCCACAGTGACAATTTGAAAAGCAATGACGCACAAAGAAGTGCACAATTTGTGTTTTAATGATACGGAGTGTAGTTACATAGTTATATTTAACTTTACAGGCCTGTTATGTCAGTACACAATGAATTTTATTGAAGGAAATACTATTATTAACTAATACTTGTACAATTTTTAAAGGAAATACTCTGAATTTTACTCAAATAAAATAAAAGCGATGCATTATGCCTGCACGGTAATTAACCGCATAAAGATTATGTTTTAACAGTCAATGATAGTTTGTAAGTTGTATCTTAGACCCTCTATTATTTAAAACATTGTATTTGGAAGTATAGCAACCTCGAGTAGCGCTGAGGCCAGCTGCACGAAGACGACGGCTGTGAAAAACGTCACTCTTCCGGGAGAATAACTCTTGGAGAGGAAGGGAATGCCGCTGCATATCAAAGTGAGGAGGTGTTGAAAGCAAAGGCCACCGCCTGGATATGACGGATAACACTCCAAACACCAAAGAATGCGACTGGGAAGTCCAGGAATCATTACATTTACATCACAACCGCGCCTGGCGCTGATTCCTCACACCTTCTTTTCCATGTCCACCACAGAGAGAAAGCAGGAGCCTGCGCTGAACTGTCTTCAGTCCGGTTGAAACCATGACTCAACATATATAAGATCATGCACATTCACATCTTTAACGCACAGAGTATAAAGATGATTCTTTTAATGTCCATCTTTTTTTCCGTTCCGGTATGCGTTTCTGCATGTTTTACAATAAGTTTGACTTTTTAGGCCCCAGCTCCTCGTTTTTCCTAAAGATTTTTTAAAAAACGTTTTCCGATTTAAAATCACCTGGAAATCCAGTGCGTAAAACACATTCTCGTAGCAACGAAATCCATTTATGTGGAGTCGAAATCCCCCCATAATTAATTAGCAGCAGGTTTAAGCAAACGCAGAGCTTACCTGTGGAAGAAGATTGAGCCGTCTTATTCATCCACTGGAAAGAAAGTCGTTCCCTGTCCGGAGAAAGTTGCCCAACAGAGACGTTTTCAGGCGGCGGCTGTAGCACCGCAGATCCCGGAGGGTGCATATGATTGTACTCAGATGAGCAGTATGGAACCTGTCCGGGAGACGAGTTGTTCATGGGGGTGGGAATTGTACTAGGTGGTCCTAGGCTGTATGCGCCCCAGTCCTCTCGTGGAGCGCCGTATGAAGATCCCCAACTCCCTGCAGACTGTGCGTGTGTATCCATGTTGGGCACATGATGGTATCCAGTAAACTCGGGATACTGTGGAGCAGAAACAAAGTTCTGTGGGGGCAGGTTGATGCTTGATCTTCTTACTGGTCCTTGGTGATACATGCCGCTCTCCTTATCCAAAAGATATCCAACATACATAATTTGAAGAAGAAAAAAACAGCTAAAATAATTAAAAATATCAAAGGGTAAAGCTGCCCCTTTCACGGCGACATCATTACCCCGAGATTCTTCAAAACAACCCTTCGGCTTTAACTGTAGTCCAAATTGGTTTCCAGTGGGAAATACGAGGTAGTTCCAGTCTGTCTGCACTCTCACATGATGTGGCTATGTTGACAAGATGGTAAAAGTATACTAAGTACTGCCTGACGTCAGCCGACTCCTCAACTCCTGCAGATTTGCATTCAAATGCGAGAGTCCTGAGCTGCCGCCCCAGCTGTTCCTCTGCGCACTGGCCTGAAGCGCGTCATCAGCTGACACGGGGCCCATCCTCATCATAGGTTCTCCTATGCATAAATTAGGAAAGTGACCTATCAGCTGCAAAACCCGGCAATCAACCGAGGAAAGATCTCCACAGATGCATCAAATATCTGTGCGTAATTGCGCACAGAACCTGGTGGATTGGTGGCATTTGGTTATTTTACGCGTTAGATATTTTATTTCTAAACATACTGAAGAACATCTTCACTTCCTGTAAGTTAAAATTCGGACTTTTTTGTGTGTGTTTCAAGAATAAATTTTGTTTTATTTATCAGGAAATCCGCTTGCAAACGAGGTGCAAAGTAGGAGAGACTTTTCCTTGACACAGACCGGACCTTTTCATATTCCCTCTTTCACACCTCAAGGTCGCACTTCACAGCTAATTCCGGTTACAAGGAAACATCAACTCCCCCGTGTGACAAACAATGGCCCCCACGACACATCGTCAATTCTAAGAGAATGTATTTTTTTTAGGTCAGTAATCCCGAAAGCGCGATTAACGCTTTGACTTCCATAACCATCTTCAATTAAACACAACCAATTAGCAATGCCATTTATTGAAAATGTTAGACTTTTTTGTCTTTTGTTTAAATAAGTGATAAAACGTACATTTTATTTCAAAAGTAATTTGTTTTTATGTATGATTTTCTCAGGAGTTTTTTTTAAAATTATTATTATTTACTAAGCTGTTGGATGTCTGAAGGCCTATCTACAGTAACAGAGCTGACCTTAGCGTGAGGTCTATCTCATAAATGCTGATGGATGTCAGCATGGTGTCTGTTTATTACAAAATATTAATGAGGCGATCAAACTCAGCAGGACACGTCAAGGCCGTTCATGTCTGCAGGCATCAAGAGCACTGTCTTTTCACTGTTCGTTGCGGCAGAGATGTTTTAATGACTCATTAAAAAAATAAACAAAAAACAAACTTGTTTTTTCTTATAAATCTTTACAAATCTTTTTTGTTACATATCAAGTCCTATAAGTTATACTGAATCATATTTCTATTTTAAATGCCTCGAAATATCAAGAAGGGGTTTGATGTTTTTAATTACCGTGCGAATAACTTGATCAGAATCTACATGTATATTTGATCACTAATGTATTTTTGTCTCAGTTTTCACAGCGCATGTGTGGATTATTTGAACTCACTTCTGCCCTCTTGTGGTGATTTTTTGAATGACACATATATGAAAGCTGTTTACATTTGTTATTATTAAATATGTGCTTATGGACATATTGCATTTAATTAATTATATTCTGTTTCAATTATTTCATTTTTAAAACAACAACTAAAGATAAAAAATCAGTATATTCGTAACCTGCATCATATAAAAAACAACAAACAAAAAGCACAGACGACATAGATATATTTTTTGAAAATCAGGAAGCGTTATCTTATATCTAAATAATCTACTTGTAATAAAAACAACCAGTCACGCTGAATTATTCTGAATCCATCCCGATTTCATTTGTGTACTTTTTCTTACATAGTTGAAGTCCAATGCAATCATGTTACATGTGCAGTGTTTTAAACATCTGCACTATATTCTAGGCCAGTCTGTAGAACGTTTTTAATAGAAAATTCGCTTTTGGGGGGGGTTAAAAAAAAGGGCCATATGTGGTTTCTGTACGAGAAAGAAAGATTTATAGCATTACTAAAGTGATTGATTGATCCTGGACAGATGTTGATCCACGCCAACATCTGCAAAGAGTTGAAAATCTCCCTTTTCACCACGAGAGGGCGCTCATCACCAATAAACCAATATAAAAATATTTAGTTGAGCCATGAATTCCTAGACTACGAAATTTAATGAGAAATTACACGTTCACATGTCACAGACTTTAACGTGACTGAAAATAGAAACTATTCTGAGCATAAAGCTGAATAAAAACAGATCCGTTTTTCCCAGCTCCCTTGGTACTTTTTTGATACAGGAAACTTCTTTGCTTTCCATATGTGAAGTTTTGTTCACATATTCACTTGCCCTTTGTCCGATTTTCCATTCTTATTCTTTTTTCTACCTTCAGAAAACAAATCTTTAACCTGCCAACATGTCATCACATGAAGCTGAAGATGCAATTATACATAAAGTGCCAAAATTCGTGTCGAAATGATCACGTCCAGATGAGCCGGGGCTCTTCTCGCTGTGAGTAATAAAGTGATGATGCTGATGTGTTGTCTTGGTCTTATCATCGGTCCATCCTTCAGATTTAGTTTGACAGAAAACAGACATGTGCATGTTTACAAAAGCATCTGAGAACACGACCATACAACCAACTACAAAGACTGGTTCTATTGCCTCTCCTCACGTGCACCAACATAACAACAATCCGCAATCATACATGATGAAGTTTATATCACGTTTCTTTCAATCCAAAAGTAACAAAAGAGATAAAAGAACAAAATAGAGAGTTGCAGCTTGTCTGAAGTCGCACGTGCTTTTGTTCTAGTATCTGACAGTAGGGGGCGCCATTATAAATAAAAATACTCCAGCCGGAAGTTGTAATGACACTGCTGATGGATTCTTTTTGTTTTCATATCTGCAGAAAGATTATGTCATTATGGAAAATACGGGAATGCATTTTGCCGGATGCAGAAACACAAATTTTGTCGAAGACACCGAAGCCTCATGCCCCCCCCCATGCCCCCCCCCGAGGTCGGTGACAGTCAGGGTTGAAGCAGCCCAAGAATGCCGCTTGTTGCATAACTTCACTGATGTTGCTGGACGCGCTGCAGCGTCTCTCTGCTGGAGTCGGGGTGAAACAAGACCATCTGTTACTATTTTTGGATAAACTGCCTGCAAGAGCGCAGACCTTTGGTTTTTCATCTGCAATGTAAAACACGTGTAACCCTCATGCACAAACCGTGATTGGGGTTTAGCGGAAATTGATGTCGGCGAAATTAGGCGTGGCAGAGATTAGTTCAAGTGTTTAGGGATGAAAAATAAATGTGGAAACTTTTTTTTTTTTTTGGGGGGGGGGTATGAAAAAAAAAGAACAGACACGAATAGCTCATCTGCTAACAATTAAAAGTTGCATAAACACGCACTGGCTGTAAGTTTTATATCTACATTTTTAGTCCGATAAACCATCTGTGGCACAGAATTTTTTTCTTTAAATCTAAAACTGCAGCACAATGAGGCTGCACATAAAGAATCTGTAGAAAATGATATCAAACAGTGAAAATAAACTGATCACTTGATACCAGATGATTGTTTTGTGTGCAGATTGTTATTGTTCACTGCACTAAAACGTATCAATTGGCCATATCTATAAAGAGTAAACTAGGATTACCATATAGCATATATATTTTAAATATCCTAATCCTTGTCTGTAGCAAAGTACATCAGTGATAAAGAACATAAATGTAATAGAAACAATATAAAATGAAAAAAAACAACCATCACAAGTTGTGTCGAAGAAGCGAATGTGTCATCTCTTCACCCCATGGTGGCGCCAGAGGAAAAGGCAGCTAGTCCCAAAAGTCAGGTTAAACTAAACTGAGTCGAGATCTAAGACAGTTAATGTTTGATTAAAAGAAATGTGTATTTTTAAAAAAGACATGTTCAGTTTTAGTTGGCCCAGTCTCAATTTTATCATCATGGAAATAAATTAAATCCCATCTAATCTGCACGCTGTGAGTTCTAAAACTAAAATATTATTTTTGTTTTTACAGTGTGAACAGGAATGAAAGGAGGTGATCTTCCACATCTGCAGATGATCCAGCTGCTGCGGATGTGGTGGAACAGAAGCAGCAGCAGCAGCAGCAGCAGACCAGGATCACCGAAAAACACAACTTCTGTCACACACAGTAAATCATCATCATCAGCAGGCTGAAAAGGGCTTTTCCCCGACATGTAATGTAGTCTGTTGCTGATCTGTTTTTCACCCTTATGCCTGTTTTAATAGCATCTTTATTTAGATGTTGTTGCTAAATGTACTTTCAGGGGAAGACATCCGGCTCATTGTTGTTGATTTAGGTAAGAGGTGCACATGTGTACAACCCACCATTCACCTCCACGGGCAGCGGTCTGGGAACTCCATTACAGGCTGGTGGGTGCCAGTGTGTGCGTGCGTGTGTGTGTGTGTGTGTGTGTGTGTGTGTGTGTGTGTGTGTGTGTGTGTGTGTGTGTGTGTGTGTGAAGTTGGTACAGAGGATGTTCCTTCAGTGTTAATATTGATTAATGGTGTGCTTTGCAGGCCTGTTTGTTTTGGGACATGTTCAGATTGGAAGGACGTCGCCTTCTGCACAATGGCTGGGCCTTCCCCATTCATTTTACTGCCTATTTCCCTTAATACAGTTAAATAAAATCAATTGAAGAGCTCCTCCGGTTACTGCCCAGGAACAAAAAGGGGCTGCATCCACAAATATTTTAGTCCAGAATCTACTTTTGTACATATATTAAGCAATTACTTAGAATCTCATATTCAAGGTGGTTTGTTCTGGATGGAGCAACATTCTAGCTCACATGGAGGGGACCCACCTCAACGTTTACATAAAATATCTTGAAACTAAAACAAAACGAAGTGTATAGTAGACAGACTTTTAGGATTTTATGCAAGATTTTTGCATACACAGTGTCCCCATTTCACGCTCACCGTATGATAACAACTTTTGCAGCATATTTATTATCAAACTGGTGTAATATAAAAATACTGTAAGAGAAGACGTAAATACTGTTTGGATTCAGAGTTTTTGGTGTACCAATATCTGCTTGTGATGACTCATTCACATATGTAGCATGGAAAAATACCTGGTGTCCTTTGTGTCAGTGATAAAACCACCTCCAGCATCATTCCCACGTTCCTTTGTTCTTGTTTGTTGTCTGCCTGTTAATGTTTGCTCACCTCCCAACCAGTAAATCCAAGCCGGGAAGACCGGAGATGGTGCAGGGACTGGCCCGCCCGTGACACACTGAG